>CAIGRB010012168.1:0-13232 GCA_903798255.1 Fraxinus quadrangulata
GTGAAGTGGCGGGCCTGACATGGGGCCCGCAACAATAAGAACTTGAAATAATACATAAAAAGACAGTTGACTAAGCATTGAGGCAAGTTCAAGTGTGTTCTATGCGAGTGTAAGCTTTCACCTCCAGTCAACTTCTCTCCCTTAGTACTGTTAGAATCTATTATATTTGAACCATTAGATTGACTTAGACTTGAAAGTGTTATTCCCACAATTGTTTTCACCCTCTTGCGACGTATTTCATGAAAATATTTCATAAACTCAAACAAGATTAAATAGCATAATAAATTAATCAAGAAAATTCAAAACTCATACAACAGGTATTTAACACAATCCCCTCAAGACATCAAGAATGAAGGTAGCTAGGCATTGGCAGTGCGGATGCTCATTTAAGTTCAAGTACATCAGTGATGATTATGAAATGCATGTCTAACAACATGAGAAGCATATATACAATAAATAGAAACAAAAATTATAAATAGAGATATTATCCTCGTTTTATAAATTTAATAAAATGTATTTAAATGAATGCAAATTGATTTGCTTTCATATAGTTCAAGAAGTTCGGTTTATAAGCAACCTAAACATATGAATGTAGTTTAAGAAGTTCTATTTTAACGTCACCTCCACTTTGTCGTAAATGGGGGACTTTTCAGATCCAGTCACATCTTTCCAAAAGACTTTTTGGAGAGGTGCAAATATTCGGACACCAGATCTTATTTCAGATACAAATCGACTAGCATCAGGACCAGTAGGTCGCCCATCAATGTCTTCATAAATGATTTCTAGCTTCTTATGAGTGGCCTTAACTATTTGGGATGTGCCTATGCCACAAGTACGATCGCGATACCTACACTTGAGTGGTGGCGTTACTTGTGATAAAAAGGATATGATGTTAATTAACAAAAAAAAAACAGTATTTAGAACCGGATAAATAGAAGGGGAATTTACAAAATTGGCCAATTACATGCTTGTCAATTGAAAATTGTCTAATTTTGATAACTCTTGTAAAAATAACCAAATTTGGTACCAAATTGTCTGTTATATGCTCAAGGAAAAATGAAGCAATTTGTTTTTTTAATTTGTCACGAATTTCGAGAAGAAAAAATAACTTCCATGAGAAGCTACATTAATGTTAGGTAATATATAATGGATTCATTTGCTTTTATTATCTATTAGGTATTGAACATGAATTTTGGGAAAAAATGAAAAAGATAAAGTAGAAAAGTCATAACACTAAAAAATAATTATATGCTTCCAATTCATAAGAAAATCATATAATTTCATTTTGAAAAATTTAATCTCATCCAAATTTGCTGTTGATTAGACTTTTCACAATTCTCAGTAGAAGGTATTTATTATTATTTTTTTGAAATTCTGTTTTTGTTGATAAGTTGTGTTTAATAATTGTTATTATTGACATTTCATAACGTTCTCGACATTTTAAAAGCTATTATCGATATTTAGATCTTGTTTATCTTGACACCTCATTTCTTTAGAACGGGATTTCATTATGAATATGAGGGTTCTCTATATTTCATAATGTTCTTGAAATTTTAAGTGTACTTCTAGACATTTCATAAATGTTTTATTTACTCACTTATAGGGAGAAGTGAGCATTTAATGCATGATTGACATGATACTTTTTAAAATAATTAGTATAGGTTATGTGTCAAGTTATTATTGGTCAATATAATTTTTAATTATATAAATAATTTTGTCTTCGTTGTGGAATTTAAAATTGTTAGTGAGGGATTTTTGGTCTATATTATAATGAAATTGACATTGAAGAAATATAGACATTTTTGCAAATGGCTATGTAAAAGTGGATATTTTTTGCAATTTCCTCTAAATAGAATTACTTGTGTCCATGGGTGCAGTGGCTGGTGTAGGCTAGGTGGCAGTTGCAAGCTGCATTATATGTTCAAGCTGAGTGCTAGTTACAGCGTTTGGCTGCAGGATAGGAGTAGTCATACGGACTTTGGGGGCATTGGAATAACCTACTAATTATTCAAAATAATGTTAAAGACAAACACGTGACCAACAAAAAGATAAACACGCGAGCATTTGATCACTCCAGCTAAGAATATAAACTACTTGCTTAATGCCAACTGAACATATCACTCCTCCAAACTCCAAAGAATAATGATTTTGAGGCCAATTTGCAGCTGGATAGATTGCACATGGTTTGAAATCAACAATATATTCCATTTTTTTATCAAGCTTCTAACTAAGTAAAAGCAAGAATGTTTCAGGAAGGAAATTTAAAAAGTTCCAGAATCCTATGGGGAAGTTCATGTTGATGTATTTTTTTATAGTTTCTAAATAATTTTTATTTACAAGTAGTAGGATTAATAAATTTCAAAAGATATATTTAATGCCCTACATTTTGCTTGTATGTAACAATTATTTTTTTTCTCATATGGTTTAAGTTTAGAGAACATAGAAAGCATTAACAACAAAAATTAAGAAACCCATTCCAGTTAACTTAGTTACATTTCCCCCTAATAAAACTTGGGCAAACTGATAGTAGTATGATAAATAAGTTCCAAAAGATATATTTACTGCCCTGCATTTTGCTTCTATGCAATAATTATTCTTTTTTCCCCTCATAAAAAAAATTGCTGACCCTAAAAAAAGAGCCAACAGATGCCGAGCCCACTCTCGCCACGTCGAGCTAATTGTGGTGCGTTTCAACTGGAGAAATAGTGAGAAATGATGCAGATTTGGACGTGGGAGATGCTTCATGGTGAGAGACAAAGATGTTCGAGCTCCGACGGGTGAAACAAAGATGATCACGCTGTCGATGATCACCAAATGAGGACCAAAACTACTAACCAAAGATCTTACTAGAATTTTGTGGAAGAATAGAAAACAAAAGAGTTGCAAATTATAAGATCATCTACTAAGATATTTTTCTACCAAGTGTTTATAATGCGAGTCACAAATGGAAACAAAAATGCTTGTAAAAGTATTTGTCAGTATTTCTTAGTGATTCCATATTTGATAGTTCAAGACATGAGAAAATGATAATCATAACTCTAATTTTTCCAACCCCCTTTAAGTTACAAAGAGGATCTATTTATACTGCATTGGCCAACGTGGTGTCTGTTGGATCAGAATCATGTGGCCTTATCTCCTTAGTTGAGACATCACATAATTGTCTATTCATACAATTAATATATTGATAAGGGATCAGCCGTCATATACAATAGGCTAACACCCTGACATCTTCTATTACAAGTGTTATATCAATCACTTCTAAAAGATACTGGAATATTTTACAAGAGACAACGTCGGCTTATGAGCTTCAGATGAACTAAAGGCCTCGGAGCTGGGCCTCTAAGTAGAGGAGCTTTAGCTCTTTCTTCGTTTCTTTAGGCAGGTCTCAGCCCAAGTGTTGTGCTTTGCTAATTGAGGCGGTGCCTCGGTAATCTGCATAGCTTCTTTGCATTTTGACCACTTGGGTCTTTGTTGACTATTATGTTGACTTTCTTTTCATGTGGATTGCTACGTGGTACATTGACTTTGAGCATTGGTGGAAAGGCGTAGCAATAGTCCCCCAAGTCTAGGCATGTCTATTTATGCAATGCATGGACTTTGGAGGTAGATAAAATTTCATCAGTGGGTGATTTACATCATGTTGTAATCTCCAATGTGTATCCCTTTTGCAAACCTCGTAACAGTGTTATCTTGAATTCGTATACTTTAGGACATCTCACTTTCTGGAACAATTTGAGGAAAGGTCAACAAAGCAAAGGAATTCCAAGATTTTTTTGCTTAAAGTGCAACTGGACGAAGAGGGTTGGGTAGGACCCTTTCTGGACCTTAGTATTGATAATTATGTGGAGCTGGACTTAAGCATGCTTGAGGAACACGAGGCGTACTTAGTTATTGCACCCAAATGATTTGCTGTCCTGGTACATATTCAAGAAAAGACAGCTGAAGCGGTTCAACTTCATATGCACGCAACCGTCACCATATTTAATGTGCAATGATGGTTGTCTCCCACGTACTTCGCGAACTTTAGATGTACGAGGGCGCCTGGAGCAGAAGCTTTGATCTTAACAACAGAAGACGAAGCGATAAACTTTTTGAGCGGCTCATATTTGATTTTCAAATAAATGGTCAGATGAGCCGGATCATCATCTAACGGCTGGGATTGAGAGGCCGTGCCTATAAAAGGCAAACTTTTGTGGAAAAACCACTTTTGCTTTTTACGAATCTAGTATTAACATCCTTCGAAACCTCAAGTTTTCTCAAGAATTTTTAGTTTCGCTTCCTGGTTTTTAACTTCTTTTTTCCATTTTTCCTTGCTTTCCTTGGCGACTTTGCAATCTTTTTTTGGTGTTTCATCATTACCATCCCCTTAAACTCGTAAGTATTTGTTCTTTTATCTTTTCTTTAAAAAAATTTAATCAATGGCATCCTCTACTTCTGTTGGGGGTAATGTGGACTTGAGTGAACTGGCTGATGAGATGGGGGTGCCAATCACCACCATCGCCGACTTGGTTAGGGCCATTCAGGCTGGGTGGAGTGTTGCTATACCTAGGGAGGATAGAAGAGCACTAGTATAGCCTGGAGGCAGCTAAAATCCCTTCTTCTGTAGATTCGTCCCATTTAGTAAATCTTAGGGAAAAGTGTAGGATCCCCTATGATATAGAACTCTTCTCTCCCACTCTTGATGAGCGAGCCTGCTATCCTAGGCCAGGCTGCATTGCCATTAGCGAGTTTCTTTTAAATGCTAGGCTTTACCTACCTATTCACCTTTTTTTTGGGCTATCTTTAGGCTGTATGGGTTGGCCCCCACCCAGCTCATCCCTCATGCCTAAGCCTAATTAGTGGGGACATATTTCCTTTGGAAAGAGACCTCCCTGGTCGAGGACATGCTCTTTCATGTCTTTCAGTCAGTTTTCCAACCTTGCATTGGTCCTAGGGGGTGGTACTACTTGTGTCTGTGGTGGTCGCCCTTCTTCTTTGTTTAGGGCCTGCATTCCTCCATCAAAGGATAGAAGGATATGTAGTTCTGGGTCCCGGGAAGTTGATAGGAGTGTGAGGAAGATACTATCCCCCACATCAAAGTCCCAACTTCTTACTCCGAAGCCAGTGAGTGTCATTTTTGTCTTTCTTTTCTTTGACTAACTGGATCTGATACTTAACATTTTTTGTTGTCTTGCTAGGTTGGTTGAGCATTTTGACCTTACTGAGAATGACTGGGACACTCTTGCTAGTATGTACCATCGATCCTCCTCTTCACTTGACTTCGACGGTTTGATCGTTTCCAGAAGATTTTTTGAGGAGTTCTACTTAATGGTCAGGAGGGGTATAATTTTGCTCCCTTGTACTTATCTTTATTTTTGCTTCATCGTCTTTTATTTACTTGTATCTGACCCTGCATTTTGCTTTGTAGAAAATTTTAAAAAGCGAAGGTATCCCACCCCAAACATGGCCACAATTTTTGCTGCCACTTCCACCTCGAGTCACAAGGGCATAAAGCCTTCATCTACTGGAGTAAAGTAGGTGAGGGACAAAATAGAGAGGTTCAACAGAGAGGTAGCAGCTAGGAGGAAGGGTGATTTCCACATGTTGGCAAGGGGAAGAAAGTGGTTGTGGAAGAGCCCAAGAAGAAGCAGAGGTTCCCCTCCAGTGGTTCCAACGACATTCCCTTGCCTTGCTCCAGCGTCTCACTAGGAAAGAAGCTTATGGCAGCATCAATAGCTGGGGCTTCTAGTGGACAGAAGATGTCACCTACCATAGAGCCACAGAGGCACGAACCTACCAAGAAGGCCAAGTCCACTAGTGACTCCACAGCTTTCGAGGCTCCCTAAACAAAAAAGATGGTCGTCAAGACTAGGAGCGAGGAAGCTAGCTCTTGAAAGTCTTTCTCTATTTCCTTCAGAGGTTCAAACTGCCACAGCAACTTTTCATAAGTACTGGATGGAGAGGTGGCAAGATTTTGTGGAGACAAGCGAGGCCGTGGACGTCTTTTCCACGATGGTGAGCTAAGTGGAGAGGGCCTTTGGTGTGGCCATAGAGGCTGAAGCCCTCTTTAAAAACCTTCAATCAAAAAATAGGGAATTTGTCAATAAAGCCTCCCAGGCTAAGAAGGCTGCCAGCAAGGCCAAAGCTAAGGCGAAGGCTCTGAAGAAGAAGTAGGAAGAAGAGTCTGTGATGCTCGCTTCTGCCTTAGCAGAAATTGAGAATTTGAAGAAGGAGGTCCACCTATTCCAAAGTGAGGTAGCCTCCTTAACGAAACAAGTAGAGACTTCTGATGTTCATCCGGGGCTGGCTGAGGCCTTGGAGAAGACCAATAAGGAGAAATCAGTATTGAATGGAAGGGTAGGGGAGTTGAACTCTAAAGTAGCCGGTGTAACTGAAGAGGTGAAAATAGCCGAGGCTAAGTCTGCTAGTAGTGATGCTGAGAAAATTTTCCTCTCCAACTCCCACTTGACGGCGGCATAGTAAAGTTTTGGTAAGTATTGTCAGAGGTATGCCTACATTGGTATGACGAAGTGGTTGGAGGTCAACATTCAAGGCATCGACACTTCAAAGTTGAAGGCATAGTTTCTTGAGGAGGAGCCTAAACCTAAAACTCCAGCAGAGGGAAGCCAAGTGATCGAACTTGAAGATGATGCAGCTAAACAAGCAGCTGAAGAAGTGGCTCCCAATGCCATCATCCCTTTCATGGCTCATCTTCCCCCACCTACCTAGAGCTTAGGTCTTATTTTTTACATTTTTTTCCATGTAAATGGCTTCGGCACACCAAATGTAAATACTATTATTAATGAAGTCATTTTCTAAATTTCCTTATGTTTTTTATTTTTGTTTTTGTTACTTCTGTTGATTATGTACTGACGTATTTGTTACTATGATTTGAACCTCTTATACTTCATTCATGATGTGTAAACTTAAATCAACAAGTGACATCAAACTAAAGACAATGCCAGATTCATGATAACATCAAACTTCTGCATATTTAAAAACAATAGAATCAAACTGAAGTTCTTCAACCACTTTAGACTTATAATAACAAATTCATGCACCATGAACTTCATCAATTAGAACCAAACTTGTAATTTTGTCTAAGTGTTAGGAGTTTGTACACCTTAATAAACTTCAGAACTCAAGTACATCGAACTTAAAATGGTTGAAATCAAACTTATAGCTTTGCATAAGTGTTAGGAGGTCGTGCACCTTATTAAGTTTCAGAACTTAAGTACATCGAATTTCAATGGCTGAAATCAAACTTATAACTTTGCGTAAGTGTTAGACGGTTGTGCACCTTAATAAGTTTCAGAACTTAAGTACATCGAACTTCAATGTGCATATTTGTTTAAAACTTTGCTTACATTTTGCACAAGTATAGGCAGCTCACTTTTCTTTATTTTCCTAAGCATGGGCCACTCAGCCCATAATAAGGCTTTTTAGCAACTTTTGTTGCTAAAGGCATGTGTCATACTTCGTGAGTGCAAATGTGGTCCTTTTGGAATCCAGTTCTTCGTATAGGTGCTCATGCTTCATTGCATAAGAACAATTCGCCTATGCAGAGGCTTCTCTCAGGGCCTTTGCCTCTTGGGAGGTATCTTTAATTTATGAACATTTCTGATAAAAGTTACTTTTATTGAATCATAAACTGTACACACAAGATATTTATACCATCACTGATAGTATTTTCGTAGATGTTCTACATTCCAGGGATGAGGCTGTGTCTTTCCCTCCATACTTTCAATTTTGTAAGTTCCTGGTTGAACCTCTTCCTTGATACGATAGAGGCCCTCCCAATTGGGACCAAGGGTTCCAGATCCATGTTCTTTAGAAGACAAAAATACCTTTCGAAGTACTATCTCATTCAAATGTAATGATATCTTTTTTACTTTCGTATTGTAATATCTTTTCATTCTCTGTTGATAAATGGCCAATTTTGCTTGAGAGTCATCCCTCCTTTCTTCAAGGAGGTCAAGCTCAAACCTTCATATCTCGTCATTAGATATTTCATTGAAATGAATTCAACGAGAAGATGGTAAACCCACTTCCATTGGGCTCATAGCCTTGGCTTCGTAGGCCATAGTAAAATGAGTCTCTCCTGTAGCAGTTCTGCTTATAGTCCTGATGGCCCAAAGGACTTGAGGTAGTTCATCGACCCATGCCCCTTCAAAGGCGTCTAACTTCCTTTTCAATGTGTACTTGATTGTTTTGTTAACAACCTTAACCTATCCATTTGCCTGAGGATGATGTGGGGAGGAAAAATATTTCTTAATGCCCAGTTCCTTACATAAATTTCTGACTTTCTTGTTGTCAAATTGTTGACCATTGTCTGTGATAATTGAATGAGGGATTCCAAATCTACAAATGATATTTTTCCACAAAAATTTGGAAGTGTTAACTTCAGTGATTTTGGCAAGTGGTTCGACCTCTACCAATTTGGTGATATAATCAATGGTGACAATTGCAAAGCTCGAATTTCCTCTCTCTTTGAAAAGAGGTCCTATGAGGTCAATTCCCAATTTAGTAAATGGCTACGGGCTAGAGACAATGTTTAGTTCTTGGGAAAGTTGCCTCTGAATAGTTGCAAAGCGTTATCGTATCTTTGGATAAACTGTTGGGCATCATTTTTCAAGGTGAGCCAGTAGTAACCTTATTTCAATACTTTCTGTGCTAAGGACCATCCTCCAGTGTGATTTCCACATATTCTTTCATGAATTTCTTGGAGCACATAATTAGCTTGCTCTCCTCTAATGCATCGAAGTAAAGGTAGTGAGAATCCACATTTGTATAACATATCATCTTAGAAGACGAAGCATGTGGCTCTTCTTCTAAGCTTCTAGGCCTCCTCTTTTTCAGAGGATAATACTTGGTCCTTGAGGAAGGATATAATTGGTTTCGTCCATATGGGAGTATCTTCGACCCACATTACCACTTCGCCAGTGGTGGTAGAGGGTTTGGGAAGATGGTCTATGGGCACTACAGTGAGTAATTCTGAATCTTTACTGCTTGTCAATTTTTATAAGGTGTCGGCATGAACATTTTTCAGTGCATGGGATTTGTACGAGCTCGAGTCTTTCAAAAGTGGGGATGAGTTCCATAACCAATTTCAAGTACGCAGCCGTAGACTTATCTCTAGCTAGAAAATTGCCATGTATTTGACTTACCACTAGCTGAGAATCCCTACTAATGATGAGTCTTTTTGCTTGCATTTCTCTGGCTAGTCTAAGGCCAGCGAGGAAGGCTTCATATTCTATTGTATTATTGGTTGCTTTGAAACCAAATCGTACAGTACAAGTGAGCTTATGTCCTTCTGGACTGACAAGGACCACGCCTGTCCCTAACCCTGTCTCTCCGAACGATCCATCTAAAAAAAGGCTCCATGTTGGAGGTTCAACAAGTTCCATCTCTTCTATTTTCGGAATATGAGTGAATTCAACCACAAAGCCTGCCAAAGCCTGCCCCTCCTTGATGCCAGTTCTTGGTTTAAATACGATGTCAATTTTACTAAGTTCTACAGCCCACTTTAGTAATCTCCCCGAAGCATCGAGCTTCTATAATACTTGCTTGAGGGGAAAGTTTGTCAACACCTAAATAGTATGAGCTTGGAAATACAGTCTCAATTTTTGAGAAGCTGTCATCAAGGAGAGGGTTAGCTTCTCCATGTCTGGGTAGCAAGTTTCTGCTGCCAAAAGTGCTTTGCTCA
Source organism: Fraxinus quadrangulata (assembly GCA_903798255.1). Classification (NCBI taxonomy): domain Eukaryota; kingdom Viridiplantae; phylum Streptophyta; class Magnoliopsida; order Lamiales; family Oleaceae; genus Fraxinus; species Fraxinus quadrangulata. The sequence goes on from CAIGRB010012168.1 coordinate 9,686, forward strand.
CATAGTAGATAGGCAGCTGGTGATCATTTTCCTCCCTTATTAGAACTGAACCGATGGCATCAATGGTTACTGCCAAATATAATTACAGTGGCTCATTGGCCATGGGCTTATAGAGGATAGGAGCATGTACCAAGTTCTTCTTCGGCTCCTGGAGGGCATCCTCACATTTCTTTGTCCATTAGAACTTACTTCTTCATTTGAGAATTTTAAAGAAAGGTAGGCACTTGTTCGTTACCTTAGAGACAAAGCGATTTAAGGCAGCTACACGTCCAGTGAGGCTTTGTACCTCCTTCAATTTTTTAGGTAACCTCATGTCAGTTAAGGCTTAAACCTTTTCAGGGTTAGTTTCAATGTCTCTTTGGTTGACTATGTAGCCCAAAAACTTTCCAATAGCGCATTTCAAAGGACTGAGTTTGATTCGATTTCTTCTCAGCATCTAAAATGTTTCATTGGGGTTATCAACATGATCCCCTACCTTTAGGCTCTTTACCAGCCTGTCATACACATACACTTCCATGGTTTTCCCAATTAGATCAGCGAACATTTTGTTGACAAGTCTTTGGTAGGTGGCCCCGGCATTTTTCAACCCCAAAGGCATGACCTTGTAACAATAAAGACCATTGTCCATAAATGAAGAAAGTATGTTCTTCATCTGTTGGGAACATTGGGATCTAATTGTATTCGGAATAGGTGTCCATGAAACTTAAAAGCTAATGTCCGGCAGTTGAATTCACAATTTGGTCTATCCTAGGAAGTGGAAAGCTGTTCTTAGGACAAGCTTGATTTAAGTTAAAAAAATCTACACAAATCCTCCACTTTCCGTTGTTTTTTTTTTTACCAATACTAGGTTAGAGACCTACTTAAGATATACTGACACCTAGATAAATTTGTTGTCAATCAGCTTCTTAATTGAGCTTCATATCTCTCTAGGTTGAGAGTCATTTTTTTACCTATGTGTCATGACCTTGGGATCAATATTCAAATGATGGCAACTGATCCTAAGGTCTATACCAACCATGTCTTCATGCTTTCAAGAAAAGACATCAAGATTTTTTTAGCAAGAAGCTTTTCAGCTCCTTCTTAGCTTTTATGGTTAGATTTCTTCCAACCTGCAATCGCTTGGAGGAGTCATGTGGGTCTATCGTAAAGCTTTCCATTTCTTCCATAGGTACTATTTGAGGTTCGCAATCAATGATGCGAGGATCCAACTCCTCCAAACTAACTGCTTCTAAAGCAGTTCCTTATTCTTCATGGATGGTTGGTCTTCTACATACAACCTCTTCTTCAGAGGTATATATAACTCCAAGAATAGACCCTTCTTCAGAGGCATCCCTCATTTTGACATCCTTCCATTGTTCAAGATTTTTTTTCTTGTTTAGGGATGTCGTCCATGTCAATGTCTATAGTGATCATATTGATGCTTCTTGGTTCAACTTTTCGTAGGGAGTTCGAGTTAACATTCCATTGTGCTTCTTTGACCACCCCAAACCATTGCAATTCCATTCTCCGTTGGAAACTTCATGCACAAATGATAAATGGAAGTGACATCCCATAGTTCTTTCAAGGCTAGCCTTCCCAATACTCTGTGGTAAGCAAAGTGATTATCAATGAGCAAGGGTGCTATTTCCATCTCTATTGCTAGAGAGATCTTATTCCTTGGGATGATGCTATCTCCCATGAAACCGTACAAAATGGGCTCATGGTCAAGTTTCATCTTGTCAAAAGTGGTTCCACAAATGTGTTGACCGAGCTTCCATTATCAACTGACATTCTCTTCATGCAATTACGAGCCATGACAACCCTCACCACTAGGGCATTACAGTGTCGATAATGGACACTTGCTGCATCTTCTCGAGTAAATGTGATTGGTATAATTGCCCTTTCAATGGGGGCTCAGTTGACTATGAAGCTTGTCATATGATGGTCATTTGCTTCCCTGGCATCATTTCTTTGTGAATTCCTAGATTTTCCTCCAATGTATGGGCCTTCAAAAGATCGTATCAATTTTCGTGATGGGCTCCTACCATCAATTGTAAGGGGGTTTTGCCTTTGCCTTTGTGCATCTGTAGGCCTCTTACCATTGTTGCCCCTTCTCCTTGTGGGATCGTTCCAGTTAGGGTACCTTAGCTCAACATTCCCAAGCCATTAAGTTTGTCTAGGAGGAGCGTCTCTTTGGAAGCACCTACCTCTTCCCTAATTTATGTCCTAGGGATTTCTCGTGATGTCCCAGTAGTCTTTAAGTTTGATGATAAGTACAATTAATGGGCGCTTCGTCCTATTTCTAGGTTCAGCACCTCATCCTCTACCCCTCCCTCTTTGAGGGTACCTCTGATAACATTAGCATTGATGCATTTCTGCACCAGTATTCACTTTCTCATAAGCTAAAGTGGGTACTGCATCAAGCATCCGGGCGACCAGTGCTTGTCCATGATTGAAAAGGGTCCTGTGATCTATCAAATGGGAGGTAGGACCTTTTTCCCTTTGTATCTATGGAGGAGGGATGAGTCCTTAGCTGGCCATGTTCTTATGATCTCTTAATTCTTGATTGAGGAACTCACGCCTTATCATTTCCAGTAGGGCATCAAACGTGGTAGGGTCATTGTTTTGCACATCCCTCCAGAAGAGAGAGTTCATGTCCAAACCTCCCTTTAAGGATATTGCGTCCATTTATTTAGCCAATCATTTCTCCAATCAATATATTTCAATATATTTATTTCGATATCCTCGCTATTCATAATATGAAGCGGTACATTTGTACAAAAATATTGTCTGTTGACCTCAAATTTTGTACCTCCAATGTAGCCAACAGATCACAAGACCTCTCTACTACGCAAGCTTGATTCCTGCACACTCGAACAAATTGTTAGCGTCGCGTGACTTCCTTCGATGGTGATGGAGTTGGCCACGTACACTCAAACAATCAAGCCAATTTGGAGATATAAATGTATGAGTGTGGAAGGGTTTAGACGCGAGCTTCTAATGTAAAAAAAAAAAAAAGGTCAGCCTTGGGGTGTATATCGAGAATAATAAAAGTAAAGTTGTAAGTTGAGAGCATAAACTTGCATTACCTTGAAATGGTACTAAGTATGAGCTTTTATAGTAGAAAATGATAATTAAGAGTCATTAGATGAGGGGACACATGGCCTCATCCTGACGGTTGAGACCTCTTGTCATTGCCATCAATACCTTGCTTCTGACTTTGGACTTGACCTATTTAGCTGGGAAGGACAGAGGCAATAATGAGTTATCACATCAATCATATATCATGGATTGCCCAAGAAGATTTTATGTCGAGTTCCTTTAGCGGTTCCTCCGTGATGCAAGCCCTATTCCTTCCACGGGGTTGATACAGTCTGATAAGTGTATTTTTAACACTTATTCGAGGCTTGAAATGATATGATATTATTGTTCTTTCGTCTAAAATACGACCTAAATTATGTCTTATTGCGTTTTGTAGGAAGAAATCATTGTTCAACGAAGAAATGGAGAAAAGAAACGAAAATGGTGAAAACGGGGACTAAAATGCAAAGAATCAAAACTTAGCTCG
>CAIGRB010012168.1:14114-55135 GCA_903798255.1 Fraxinus quadrangulata
AATACATTCATTACCCTTAAGTTAAGCATTTATTCATTATTATTACATTTAGTTAATCACAAATCACAATATTTTGTTACAACCACGAATTTCAACATATCCATTACACCATAAGTGATCTCTACTCCCTGTGGGACGATAACTCATTCTCATCACACTTATTACTTGCACAACGAACCCGTACACTTGCGGGATTTATTTGAACACAGTCCAATAGGGTTCGGCCTCCGCACATCGTCTCGACCTATTCACGGTGAGTCGGTCAAACTGCCTTTGTGGTAGTTTGACGTGGAGTGTGGGGCCCTAGGCTTACTTGTCATGTAGGATTCCTGGAGCCTTATATTGTAAGGTGTAACAATAGTCCCTAAAGTCCATATATGATTATTCATATAATTGATGGACTTTAAGTTTGAGCATTTATGTTTTTGTGTGCTTTATGATAAAAGAGATAGCATAGCTCAATAGTCCTCGAAGTCCAGGGATGATTATTCATATAATGCATTGACCTTTAAGTTGAGGTTTAATATTGCGTGATGGGGAAAAGTCGATGTTCTCAAAATCGATTGAAACCTACAATAGGGCTTGATGAAGTAAATGCGAGACCCCTACTATGATGGTAATCCTATTAATATAGTTGGAGCCTATAATAAGGCTGAATGAAGCAAAGGCGAGACCTATGCTAAGATGGTAAGCCTATTGCAAGAAGACAAGCCTGTTGATGTAGTTGAAGCATGTAGTAAGGCTGAATGAAGCACAGACGAGGCCCCTATAAAAGGACGAGCCTATTGATGTAGTTGAAGCCAGCAGTAAGGCTGAAAGAAGCAAAGTCGAGGTCCCTGCTAAGGAGATGAGCCTGTTGATATTGTTGAAGCTAATGGGGACATGTGTTATAATAATTTGAAAACATCACCTATTTCAAAAGCACGGTAGCGGAGCAGTTTAGGGGTTTTCAATATGCATATTGCGTGCGCATTTATTACACCATGATGATAGTATGTTACAACTAGCAGGGGCCATGCCATGCTTGAGCGAGTGCTTAGTACATAATAATTTGAGCAGTTGATTCAAATTTCAACATGCGCCTTTTGGTTTTAATGTGTTTAAAATACAGGTATACGCTTGGGATTTCAATGAAGCTTGTCAAATGGCGGAGCTTCGTCTTTGTTTTTATAAAAGGGAAAACTTAGTCATTTCTCACCTTTGTACATTGCAAAATTCCCTTAAACACCTGAAAGATCATTTTCCATTTTCTTATAAAAGGTGGTATTGCATAAACTTTGGGCTTTGCATTCGCCCTTTATTTTAGGTACACTGACCTCAATAAAGAATTGAAAGTCGTCATGGTTCTGGGTGAGGGGTCGTAGACTAATTGTGAAGGGCGATGTTGTCCCAAAAATAACCATGCCGACCTAGTACCACAAGTATAGTGAGTTTTTGTTTGCTATATGTTTAATGTTGTATTTTGTTGAGCCGTATAGAGCCATCTGAGTGGTTTATCATCAAAGCTATTTATAAGCTTCCCATTGAGAAGTGGCATTTCAAGAACGTTGTTGGAAAATGAACCTTTTTCCTTAATACATCAAAGGGACCCTCTGCCTCCCCCAAAGAAGAAAGGAAAGGAAAAATAAAGCCCCGGGCGGAGAAGCATTGAAAAAGAAGCCGACAATAACATAGAATACCAAAGCTCCACCTCCTCCTAAACTCTAGACTACTATTGATGAGTCTATGAAGAAGTCCATCCTAACGGCCCCCTATCTACCATAAAAATAGTTGATGTTGAAGATCAGGAAGAGGAGGAGAGTGGTCTCTTAAAGAGGAAAAGTGTAAGGGAGGTCAGCAAAGGGGCCCCCCTCTAATGGAAAAGCTCATAATTTTTTGGGAGGGAGGTCAGACGAGATTGCCCTAGTTGTCATAGAGATGCTTCCCGCTGAGGTCCAGGTGACTACAAGAATTTTCACAAGTACTAGACTGACAAATACTCTTCGTATACCGAGACCTGTGACTCGGTGGACATGATAGAACCTAGTCTCACCCTGCAGGCTCACTCACAAGACTTCTTCCTAAATGTCTAGATGTACATAAAGAGACTGCAGATGCTTAATAAAAAGTTATGTAGAGGCTAAATTGAATAAAGTTAGGGCTGAGGCGTCTATTGCCAGTGAGGACATTGAAGCCTTCAAGGTGAAGCGGGCTGAGACGGAGTCGAGGGTTGAGGTACTTTTCAAGGAAAATGATGAGTTGAAGAAATAAGTCAACCTATACAGAATTGAAGTGAATGTTTTGACGAAGCGAGTCGAGAATTCTGACTACCTACAAAGAATCACTTCGTCCTTGGAGACTACAAATAAAGAGAATGGGGAGTTGAAGTCCCAAGTAGATGAGTTGACTAATGAGATTGCCAATTTGAGGCAACTGTTGAGTGAGGTAGGGAGGCAGCTATAAATGATTATGTGGCACATTTCCGTGAGACTGTTGAGTATGACGACCTCAGCTTACACTGAATGAGAGTCACATACAATGAAATCTTAAAAATGATAGTTGTGTTATACCTTCAAGTGGACTTAGTTGCAGTAAAAGAGGAGTTTCTTCCAGCCAAGTCATCCATCCCTGCAGATGACACTGAATACCTATTGATGAAATTGATGAAGGGCGGATGGAGACTCAACAGGATGATGTTACCATGCAGAATTAGGCTTTTTTATTTCGTCTCTCTCTCTTTTTTTTTTTTTTGTTGTGTAGTACTTTTTAATCAGCTTGCTTCATATATGTAAAAGGCTCTTCCTTCTATGTGATTGCCTTACATTTTCTGAATTTTTACAAGTGTTGGAGCCTCAGTTGGTAACATAAATTGATTAACCTAGTGATATGATGACTTACAACAGTTTTGCAAGAATTGATTGGATCAATACGATCACCATCTGTACAAGCATGTGTATTAAAGGTAAGTCGCTCTTTAACCAATATTTGTATAGGCTCATCGCAATTAGCTTTGAGTGAGTTTGTTGTTATCATATATTCTGACCCCCAATAGGAAACCAGGGTTTTCCTAGTGGTGACTAGGGGTGTACCTAAGGGGTTACCCCCCCCCCTCACATGGGGATGGGATCCACTTAAATAAAAAAAATTTATGCAAGTGGGTCCCACCTAGGGTTAGACAAAACTCTCGAACCGAACCGAATCGAGCGGTTCTTCATAAGTTAAATATCCGAACGAGTATCTGAATGAAAAAGATGGGTTTCGGTCGGTTCTCAATTCTAGACCAAGAATTGAAGAACTGAGTCTAAATAATTTTTTAAATTTTTTAAATATTTTATTTTTATAACTTTCAGTTGAACACTTTTTAGTTTATTTGTGTTTGTTAATTGTGCTTTTTCAATTATACTTGTATAGTTTCTTAATATGACAAGTCAAACAATTGATTATTAAATCAAATAGTTGGTGACAATAGTACGGAACTGAACCGAACGCGAATGGTTCCACAATTATATTTGGACCCGACGGTTCTATTTATTAAATACCCGAAAATTTGGGTCGGTTCATGTAGTCTATGGCGACAATAGTGTAATTGGCACTACCTCTCCCTTTAGACAGGGGTCCTACGAGGTCGACTCCTCCATTTAGAAAATGGCAAGGGCTCAAAACAATATTTAATTCCCTAGAGGGTTGTTTATGGATGGTGGAGAAACATTGACATATGTCACATTTCCTTGCGAATTGAAACGCATCCTACTTGAGTGTTGACAAATACTATCATTGTCTTAGTATTTTGCGTGCAAGCACTGGGCAGCCGCTTGTGTGATTGCCACACATTCCTTCATGCACCCCGTGGAGTACATAATTAGCCTTCTCTCCCTAGTACATCGGAGAATAGACAATAAAAATCCTCCTTTTGTATAGAACCTCATCTTGAAACACGAAAAAAACAGTCTTCCTTCTGAGTTTATTGGCTTCTTCCTTATTCTCTGGTAGACTTGATCCTTAAGGAAAGCGATAATTAGTTGTATCCAAGATGGGGTTCTTTCAATCCAAATAACTGTTTCTTCCTTGGAAATGGACGGTTTAGCAAGGTGTTCAATCGGTACCACCTTGAGTAGCTCGAAGGCCTTTTTTACTGGCCAATTTAGGTAGTGCATCGACATAGATATTTTTAGCTCATGAAATTTGGGCCAGCTCGAACTTTTCAAAAATTGGTAAGAGATCCATGATTTTCTTGAAGTATAATGCCATATTTCTGCCCTTATAGTGAAGTTACCATTCATTTGGCTCATCACCAATTAGGAGTCGTTGTTAACCATTAGCCTTTTCACCCGCATCTCTCTAGACAATCTGAGGTCTGCCAACAATGCCTCATACTCAGTTGCATTGTTGGAAGTTTTAAACCTAAATCTCACCGCGAAATTGAGCTGATGTCCCTCTGGGCTGACCAATACTACACCGGCTCCCGTTTCTATTTCTCCGGAGCAACTGTCCACAAATAAGTTCCAGGTGGGAGGATCTACCAGCTCACCGCCATTTTGACATCTGGAGCATTGACAAACTCCGCTATGAAATCCGCAAGTGCCTGACTTTTTATAGAGGTCTTGGTTTGCACATAATGTTAAACTCACTTAACTTTATGGCCCATTTCATCATCCTTCCCAAGAGACATCAGGCTTCTGTAGTACCTGCTTAAGTGGGAAATTAGTTAACACATGTATCCTTGAGCCTGAAAATATGGCCTTAGCTTTCTGAAAGGAGTAACCAAGGAGAGAACGGGCTTTTCTATATCCGAATAGCAAGTTTCTGCTGGTAAAAAGGCTTTTTTACGTAGTAATTAGATAGTTGTGTGCCGCCTTCTTCCTTCGTAAGTACGGAACTCATTGCCTCTGCAGAAACAGCTAGGTACAACAATAAGGATTTTCCTTCTTTAGGTTTCGAGAGGAAAGGAGCTTGTCAAAATGCTTTTTCAGCTCTTGGAAATCTTCCTTGCATTTCCCCGTTCTATTGGAATCTCTTTCCTCACTTGAGGACTTTAAAGAATGGAGGACATTTGCCGATAACCTTCGAGAAGAACCAACTTTGTCCCGTTGAGAGACTAGTGAACCTTTGCACCTCTTTAGGTTTGCTAGAAGACCTCATGTCCAATAAAACCTTAATTTTTCAGGGTTAGCATCTATGCCTCGTTGGTTTACCATGTAGCTCAAAAAAAATTTAGAAGTAATGCTAAGGAATATTTGAGTGGATTTAGCCTCATCTCGTATCTTCTCAAAATTTTAAAAGCTGCATCAAGGTGCTCGACATGGTTCCCAGCTCTAAGGCTCTGTACCAGCATATCATCCAAGTAAATTTCTATTATTTTGCATGTCAGCAAAAATTCTATTGACAAGCATTTGATAAGTTGCCCCAATGTTCTTTAGGCCAAACGACATGACTTTGTAATAGTAAAGTCCCCTATCTGTGATGAAGGAGATGTTTTCCTCATCAAACGGGTGCATGGAAATTTGATTATACCCTGAATAGGCATCCATGAGGCTTAATAGCTTATGACTAGCAGTAGAAGTTGATCTATCCATAGAAGTAGGAAATTGTTTTTGGGCCAGACTTGGTTAAGGTTATAAAACTCTAGGCATACCTCCAATTGTCGTTGTGCTTTTTAACCAGGACTAAACTGGAGATCTACTTTAGATATATAGGCTTCGTGATACCCATTAGATATTAAATTTTTCACTTCTTCTTTCAAAGTCTCGTATCTTTCTGGGTTAAGGGCCCTTTTTTTTTTCCTATGCGGAGTGAAATCTAGATCAATATTGAGGCAGTAACAACTAATGTCGAGGTCGATTCCCTCCATGTCTTCATGCTTCCATTCAAATTCTTCAATCGGAGTTGCTTGAGAATTGAAATTTATGCTTCAAGGGTTCAAACTTATCCATACCCCTTTTTTAGGGGTCCCTTTTGCACGGACGTCTACCATTTCGATGTCTTCTCCTTGTTCAGGGGTCGTCCCTTCTTCAGGTACATCGACATTTTGGTATCCATCAATATCATGTTAACATCCCAAGCTTTAGCCTTCGTTAAGGAGTTAAGATAGCATTCTCTTGATCCAATCTGATTGTCTCTAATGATGCGATGCCTTGTTTAGTGGGGGATTTCATTAAAAAGTGGTAGATTGAAGTGATAGCCCAGACTTCCTTTAATACTGGTTGTCCCAGAATACCATGATATACTAACATGTGGTCTAGAATAAGAAACTCCATGAAATGACGAGCCGTCAAGGGGACGACCCTATTTCTACTGTCAGCATGATTCGTCCCTTAGGGATGATACTCACACCAGTGAAGCCATATAAGGGGACGATCATGGGGGTAAGTTCATGGTCTATCAACATCTTGTCATAAGTGGCCTTGAATAGAATGTTGATAGAGCTCCCGTTATCTACCAACATTCATTTCAAACTATTCCTTACCATAATTGCTCTTACCACCAACACATTGTAGTGAGGATAGTGTATACCCGTGGCTTTTTCATGTGTAAAAGTAAAGGGTAGGGTATAGCCGATTCCACAAGAAGTGCTCTTAACTAAGTAGCTAGTCAAGGGAAGATTTTTGTCTCTCTAGTACAGTTTTTCTGAGCATTTTTTTACTCTTTCCCAACATGGGGGCCTCCAATGATAGTATCGATCTCCTTGATAATGGCATTTTCAGCATATGCTAGGAGCTACCTCTTTTGCCTCTAGCCAGGCCTGTTCTTACTTCATCCTTCCTATGCTTGGGGGATTCTTTCCGAGGTTCTTGAGCGTTTAGAAGGTGGTGCATTATGTTGGGAGTGTTGGGTGCCCCTCCTATCTGAGTATGAGTAAGTTTGCTCTGAGCGATATGGCCTGAACAGGCAATCATTGGTATTGTGGCTGTAAGTTAGATGATAAGAGCAATAGGGCCTATTTGCGAAGGTTAGGTGGCCTCTGAATACCAGGTCCAACTTCTTATATACCAAAGTGGCAGTTACTAATGCTTATCCTAAAGTATGGGCGATGGTACGTTTGGGCTTAGTCCACTATTGGTTTTCCAAATGTAAGACAAGTCCTATTCTCAGCTTTTGAGGTGGGGGGAAGTCCCATCGAAGTTCGCTTGTGATGGTCTATTAATTCTTCATTGACAATCTCACTTCTCAATTCTCATCATTTCTACCAGACCGTCATAGGGGTAGTTCTTATTTCGCACATCCCTCCAAAAAAGGGTACCATGTTAAAGCCTCCCCTCAGAGCTGAGAAAGCCTTTCTACCCGGTAACTTGTTCATAATAAGTCATCCCATTCATAAATTGGGCTAAGTAGCTTTTCAAGGTTTCACCTTCTTCCTGCCTTATAGCTTGCAGTCTTTGAATGGGGCTCTCCTTCCTTGCTAGACAAGTATTGGTTTAAAAAGTCCTTCTTCAGGTCCAACCAGCTCATTATACTTCCAGCCGGTATACGATTATGCCATACCTTACTAGCCCCCGTAAGTGTAAGTTAGTAGGCTCTACACTTCAACACTTGCAAATCTCCCCTAAGACTCTCCAATGCTTGTAAAGCACCTTTGCTTTACCGAATCAACATTTTCTTCATATTTGGGAATATTTGGTGGCACAAAGTGGCTAGGAACATGGGCATTCCTCAATTCTCATGAAAATCAGAAATTTTCATCCTTATTAATTACTCAAAAGACCTGTGTGGGCCATCTGAATCCTCCTCCTCAGCCAGCATCGTGGGGGTTGTGATGCACTGGCTTGATTCCTTAAATTGGCAGCGTCCCTTCTTTCATGCCTATTTCTAGGTGGAGGGGCCTCTTGGGGGTCATGGCCTTGTTTCTTTTGCATAGAAGGTGGTTGATGGGGCCTATTTATGCTGATGGACCAATCATGTCGAAGACACTAGTGGATCTCTGCGGTTCATGCTCATGCGCATATTATGGGAGGAAGTTTGCCTTATCTTGAGATAGATTGCTAACGAGTCTATTGGAGATGTAGTTTGTTGACATGTCCACCTCCAACTCCTTTTCAGCAGGACTAGGCTCTCTTCATTGCCTTTGAGAGTAAGCCCTTTGGTTACGTTCTTCCCCAGTTTGCTCGAATGCGCCCTAATGAGGTATTTGATATCTAGTTTGCCCTTGTATTTGCATAGGTAATTCCTGCATGACAGCATTTTGCTGAGCTATGTTCCTCATATTTGTAGCCATCTCTCCTATATCTCTTACTAAATGTGTAGTTGTGCAGCCGCCTCGTCAGTATTGGTGGTGGGGTCAACAAACATTAGCATTTGCCCAAATAACTTCTTCTTTTGAGTTCTCGGCTTGTGAGCTATAGTGGCTAGAACTCATGATGCGATAGGAATTAGTACACCAGACAGTGTTTTTAATGGCACCTCTCTTAGTATTTTTTCACGTCATTTCTTTAAGAACTAGAGCATTTCTTCAAGACCTTTCTTTTGAACAATTCTTCTAATGGCTTCCACTGCAAAGGAATTTGTGGTTATGGTGTGGTTTTCCATAGATGACATCAATCTGTTAACCTCTAATGTGGTCAACAGATCCTAAGGCTTTTCTGTCAATGCAAGCCTAATTCCTGTACACCTGGACAAATTGTTAGCCATGTGTGGCTTCCTCCAATGGTGGTGGAGTTGGTCGCACACACTCCAACGATGAAATTAGTTGAGGAGATAAGTATATGAGTGTGGGAGGGTTTTGGACGAGAGCCTCCAATATAAAAAGGAGGTCGCCCTATCGAGGATAATAAAATAGCAAAGTTATAACTTGAGAGTATAAACTTGTATTATCTTGAAATGGCACCAAATTTGAGCTTTTATAGTAGAAAAATGATGATTAAGAGTTGTTAGATGAGGGGACACGTGACCTCATCTCGACGATTGGGACATCTATCATTGCATCAATCAGTCATGCATATTAAATGCTAATACAATTTTATTACTCATAATACCTAGTTTGCGACTTTTGACTTGACTTGTTTAGCTGGGAAGGGCGACGGCAGCAGTGGGTTGTCAAATCAATCACATACCATGGATAACCCAAGAAGATTTTGTATTGAACTTCTTTAGCGGTTCCCTCGCGATGCAAGCCAGGTTCCTTCAACGGGGTTGACATGGTCCAATGGGTTCGGTCTTCGCACATTGGCTCGACCTATTCACAATTTTGATGAAGTTGCCTTCGTGTTACTTTAAAAGTATGTATATTTTATTATTATTTCTTCAAATGCAATAGATCAATTTTTTTCTGAAATATTGAAAATTATAATTTCATGTTCTCTAGGAGCAATCACATATTATTATAATAATTTTATAAGAATTTACTCTTTGGAAAAAAAAATATAATTTATGTTAGATCATGTTTAATTATAGTTTTTGAGAGTAAGTAAAATCTAATTAAAATATATGTAAATAATATTGTGCTGCTTCAGGAGCAACAATATTTTAATAAAAAGATCTATAAGTAATATTCTTTTAAAATATTAATTATAATGTTGTGCTATTTCAAGAATAACAACATGATAAATTATCAATTTAAAATTTATTAAATAACATCTAAAAAAATTTAATCAGATTAAAAGCTTTAATTATCATACATATAGGATATAATATAAAATTAATTACCAAAATGCATTAGGAAAAATAATGTTCTTATATAAAAATTAACATAATTAACTAAATCTTTTACTAACATGCAAAAGATATCAAAGACGTGAATTCACGTATATAGAAGTTAAATGCATGAATAATTTCAAAATGAATTCCACATACACAAAAGCTAAAGTCATTAATTCTACGTATCAAAAGGCAATGATTGTTGTAGAATTAATTTATATGTAAAAAATTCATATGTATATAAAAAAAAAGCTGGAATTAATGCATATAATAAAAAAAAATTCATATATAATTAAATTGATTCCGATACACGTGACAGATGATTATACTTATAAAAATTATTACCTTCTAACTAATTCACTTTGATGTTGAGAGAATCGTGCTCATAACGTATTATAAAAATAGAGATAAAATAGAAGAAAATAGAGATAAGTCAATAGATTTGTGCGTTTTATTAAGAACCAAACCCCATATTTATAGGGAATGATTAAGATTATAATGGTAATTATTTCTAGAATTGACGGGTAAAATTGTCATTCACTGATAAATTTACCATTTACAATATTTTATATATTTTTTGAGTTAATTGTTTCAATAATTACCCAATTTATACCATAATCACGCATTACTCACTAAATTTCAAAGTGCTTCATAGTATTCACTGAACGTCATCCGTTTGCACTCCATCCATCAACTTAAAAAATTCGTTACTTTCTTCGCTGACGTAACTAACAAAAATCTTACATGGCAAGTTACGGTTGTTAAAAAAATTACAATTCAACCAAACCATTGTTCCATTACTTATCCAACTTACACTTATAGTTCTCATCAAATTTCAAAATACTTCACAATAGTCACTTATCTTTGAGATGTTGCACTTGTCTATCATCTGTCATATTTCATTCCCTTAGCTGCTAACGTATCGCACGAAAATTTCACATGACAAGTTATAATCGTTAAAAGAATTACAACTCAATCATACTATCAACTCATCAAAATCATCACATGTGAAACTTGACTTCCACGACCTTATAAACTTCTTAAAAATCTAATAAATCGTCACCAATTTCAACCCTAAAAAACATAGCCCCCCAATTCACTCATCTCACTCATTGTTTCATTCTCAACAATCGACTCTATCTTATTACATAATTTAGGTGTACGTGGGTAAAATGAGAGAACTGGGGGCTATGATTTTTTAGGGCTGGAATTAAGGTTTTTTTTTGGGGGGTTTTAAAGAAATTAATGGATTCATGAAAGTTGCGTTTTACATATGGTGATTTTGGTGACTTAATGATTTGGATGAGTTGTAATTTTTTAATGATTGTAATTTGCCACGTGGGATTTTCGTGTGATACATTAGTAACGAAAGGAATGTGATATGACGCATGATGGATATAATGCAAGGGTAATACTACCTGTACCTAACATGTTACATAATTTTTGACTGAATTGAGCCAATAGGGAGCCACCACTTGTCAATTCGGTAAAAAATATGTAACATGTTAGGTACAAATAGATTTGTCCATAATGCTATTTTCAAATATGAGTGACCATTGTAAAGCATTTTTTAAGTTTGATAAGTAAATTGTGATCAATATAAGTTGGATGAGTAATTAAAGAATGATTTGGTTGAATTATAATTTTTTAGTGGTCGTAACTTGTTATGTGAGATTTTCGTAATCACGTAACAGATTTTTCAAGGTGAAGAATGGAGTGTAAGAGTGTGTTTGAGCAACATTATTTTTAAAAAATGTATTTTGAAATAGTAGATTGATAGAGAATAAGTGGTTGAAAAAGAAGAAAAAATTATTTATGTGATGAAAAATATTATTTTATAAAAAAATGTGTGGTTGAAAAAGATTGATGGAGAATGTGGTTGAAAAAAAAGAAAAAGTTATTGATGTGATGTAAAATATTTTTTTTTTAATGACTGTTTGGTTGAATATGAATAGAAGAATTAGAATGAAAAAAATAACATAATCGGAGGCTAAATAGACAATGTTTATTGAACACTATAAAAAACTTTGAAATTTAGCGCACTGGGACCAATTATTTCACAAATTTTAAACAAATTTCCAACGGTAGCAAATGAATTGGTGGCAAATTTTGACTTTTTTTTTTTCACAATTGGCCCACTTGTCAAAAAATGAATTTTTTGGCTCCAACAATTTCTCCGGACACGCGTTTAATTATTAATTTGTGATCATATTGTAAATTGGGTGATTATTGAGATTAACAATTAACTCCCATTTTCTAGAGTGTCGTACAATCTCCTATAGACTAGGTGTCACTTCTCTATCTGCCGGAGTAGCAAAAAGGTACTACTTTGTTAATGGAGTACGTCTCGCCAGAGTACGACCTGGAGTACAGGCACGTGGACGACGACGCCTGGTACACGGTGAAGGTGGTAGTGGCGGAAGGTGGCGAGACACTGACGGTGAAGTACGAAGGCTTTCTGGATTCATCTGACACCATTTTCCAAACCGACCAGTTCGAGACGGCGGAAGACGTGGACGAAGCGATGAACAGATTCCGTCCACTTTCACGGCAAGTGCAGGACGAGGAGTGCGATAAAGTCACCGAGGGTATGATTGTCTGCGCCTCCTACTCCTTTGACCAAAAAGACCTCCGCTACTTCGACGCCATGGTTGAGGCGGTGAGTAATCATGGAGTTTCACTACTTGAATGCAATATCGCTATAATTTATCATTTGTACATCGTGCATTATTGCTCGTACCTTCTCTTTTCTACTTGCTGAGCCTAGGACCAAGATGCATAAATAAAATTTTAATTTTTTTTAAGTAAATACTTAGAAAATTTTCCGAGATGTTTACCCAATCTAATGAGATTTACATTCGCGAATTCGTATTATGTTATAACTGAACGGTATAGTGATGGAGTATGTTGTTTATAATGGATAGTATGGGTCATTGTGATTTATTTCGATTTGGTGATTTTTGCAAAATAAGAATTCCATTCAGTATCAGGTTCATTTGTTGTTATCATATTATGGTTAAAATGCACCACAAGATGATGGCTAGTTGGCTAACACCAATTTTCAAATCTGATTGCTTGAGTTATAGATGGGTAAATTGGCTCGTTTAAGATCTTTAGGCTTTGGTACTATATTTAGTTTCAATTTCCATCTTAAAAGATCCCATACATTAATTATTGTTTTCATGGTATTAGTCTTAAAAGAATCCTTTTGCGCTTAATTTCAATTTTTTTTTTTGGCTTTAAGAAGATTTGGCAAAATCAATTCAATTTTCTGGTAAAATGAGTTGTTGACCGGCTTAAGTGACACTATTTTATGAAAATTGGCCAGGTTCTTTTCCTATGAGTTCCATATGAGTTGTTGAGTTGATAAAATGAGTTCCTTGAGTAGTTGACTGACTTTGATTCTACATGTTTTCTCGTTTCAATTTTTGTCCCCTTTTGTTTTTCTTTCTCCTAGCATCTGGAAATGTTAGAAAAGTAAACTAGTATTAACTCACTAAGCCAATAGGTTAAGCTGGCCTCGGTTTTTGACGAGTGATGTAACCAACAGATTTCGACTACACTCACGTCCATGCATAAAGCTCCTGTACATTAGGAAAGACCAATAGGAGCATATAACCTCCAAAGTTGTGGAAGCGAGCACACCAATGATTAAGTCAGTCAACTAGCTTATATATATTTGGGTGTGGGATGAACGGAAAACTTGAGCCACAATAGTGTACGTGCACCTGAGGTATATAGAGAACAAGAATTAGCAATAACTATTGAGTGTATAAAATTGTATTACCTTCAAATAGCACTATATGTGAGCTTTTATGTGGAAGAGGTGGAGTGGTCATCGTTGGATGAAAAAACAAATGGTCTCATTTTAACAATTGAGGCATCTTCTCTCAAGTGTCACTCTGTCAGTCCTAGACTCGAGAGCATTTAATGATTTTGAAAAGTAATAATCTTATAGGCGGTCTGTATTTAAAAAGTAGACTAACAAGTTAACTTAGAGGCTTCTTCTGTAGCGATGTTACATCAATCATTCAAAAATCTTGTATGGAAGATCATTTGGAAGAGACGAAGTAGGAAGATGCCTTCTCATGTTGAGAGGCTAGTCACTTCCGATCTACTGCAACAAGTTATAGTACCTCGCTTCGGCCATGGAGGTGGTGGTGGTGGTGGTGGTGGATCACTTTGACTACCTATATTTTATCGCCTCGGTTAGTCTAGGTAGGATAGTGACATGTAGTGTGGGTTTGATTAGGCTTGCTAGCTAGATGCCACATGGCTGATACTTGGAGCCTTGTCTGATGAGGCGTAACATGGTACATTCCATATTGGCGTATCTATCTATCTATTTAGTTTCCGTTTTCCTCCATGATGAAGACCTTCCGTCTTCCCACTAAAATCTTTTTACTTTTGAGTTACGGTATTAATATAGAGGTGGAGGTTAACTCACCTGAGTGTTTGTATATGTTTTACTTGTTAAAGACAAAGCCAATGGGTTCTATCACAATGCTTGAAATTTGAAGCAGGAATTACATTGACGCAGTGATCTTTAGACCCTCAAGCAGAGGTTTGTGGCACGAACTGCATGATTTATGAATGAACATATACGTTTCTTTGTTTAGTTTGGTTTGGGACTTCCATGGCTTACCAATGTCTGTCCATCTGTATTTGATAGGTGCACCGTGAGAAACATTCATTTGCAAGTTCTGAAGAGGAGTGTCTTTGCTCATTTGTCTTGTTATGGCAACATGGTCCAAATTTGGGAATCCTGACATTGGCAGGCATTGCAAGCATATGCCTTATTCAACAGACTACTCAAGTTGATCCCAGAATTTTGCGTTTCTCGATAGTGGCAAAGGAAAGAATTGGAAACAAGCTTGCCAAATATACTGAAATACTCCAGCATGATGTTGCGGTACCTATAGGGCCATTGCACGGTGAAGAAAATAGTCTATATGTCAAACGCAAACCTGGGTTTCAGGCAAGTTATTCTGGCATAATCTTTCAACCATTGGTTAATGTGTTACATTCTGAAATTTGCTTGATAGAAAATATCCTGGAATTTGACGCCACTCCTTGTTTTTAGGTTATGGGGACTACTGGCAAGTGTTATGGTGCAAGACGGACAACTGATTGTTTTATCTTCACTATCCATGGTACTTTAATTTAATTTACTAAAATTATTTCATTTTGAATGGCAGGGAGGATCAGCAAAACTCATTCAGATCATCTTCATGATGAAGACATGGGAAGGGACTTTATTCATGTGAATGAGTTTGCTGAAACTGGCATTCAGCATTTTCTATTGATTGATAACATGGAAAAAGATTTGTCCGCATCGACAATTAGTGAATTCATATATAAGCAAACTTCAGTTTCATCACAAGCCTATGTTTTCCCAAGCCGATCAACCGAACTATTTGCAAGGGGAGCCATTGTGTCGGAATGCAAAATGGAAATTGAGAAGATACATCACTCGCTTAACAATTCTGATCAATTGATCGTGTCAGCAAAGGGAAGGTATTTCTTGGAAATTTATTTGTGCTATTTTCATGTTTGCTTTCAATATAGGACTCCATTCGTACAAATTTCTTTTACTAACGGACTCTTGTGCACTCAGATTATATGGTTTTAGACTGTGTTGTTGGATTCCTTATTGTGCGGAAGTGGAATTAAAATTCTCCTACATCACCTTATTTATGTGTGCCCTATCAATTTACACACTACGATTATATGTAGCCTAATTAAGGATTTAGTTGAACTATGATGTCTTTATAACTTTGGAGATTAAGTCATTGAAGAAATTTATTAACAACTTAACATTACGACTTGCTAGATGTAGGGTCATCCAGGCATTAGTATTAATCTTATAAATGGATATTCGTCTAGTATGGAAGCTTAGAACAACTAAAGAATAGGCGATATAAATTTCACACAAAACTAAGTTGAAGTTCACCAACTTGCGTGTCTCCTTGGCACCCACGGATGACTGCTTGCACAATTGGGTGTTGGCGTTCTTGGATTTTATGTTTCCTGTCTGCAATATATCCAGATGGGGAACCAATAAATTATCTAACCATCCAATATCATGAGAATTTAGGTATTCTGTTGACTGAATGTGCAGAAATAAAAAACACGGGGTGCCATGGAAAAGAGAGGTCATATATTTCATATTACTCTCATTATTGTTTGGAGTTTTGTGCTATTGGACAGTGACACCCTTTGGCCACACCATAAGCAATATCCGTTACATGGTTTGCCACTTTAACCACCTGTATTGTAGTTTCAAGTTGTCAAAATGACTACCTTAACTTAAATAGTGAACCCATGTGGGCTCTCATAAACACGTTACAACTTTACTTTTTCACAAAAGTGGGATGTAGCGAGGACCACTTTCTCGACATGTCTTATTCTTGCTACACTATGTTTTATTCCAATGTTGTACTAGCACCGATGGGGTTATACTACCCTGGCAGACATTCCGATTTCCAACTTTGCATTGCATTGTGGCCACATCTTGGTCTACAAATGTGACCAGTAAGCTCAATTAGCTACCTGAGAAGATATATAGAAGATAAAATATGTATACTATTTTGAGCTTTTAACTGAGATGGTTTAATATGGTATAGAGCAGACAAAGCTCCTGATATCCCATCACTACCTATTTGCGAAAATACCTTATTTCAGGCTTTCTATGATGCACCGATACGGATACGTTTGTTCGACATAATACGTGTCAGATACTCCGACACGCGATTTTTCAAAAAAGTACTTATATTACACGTCTTCGAAATGTTAATTAAATTCTTAAAATCATTAATTTATATAGTATAATTTTAGTTTTATACTTACTAATTTTTTCTTGACATCTTTTAAATAGGCATACTTATTTACTATTTACTAATAATTTTTAATTAAAAATATATAATATTTCAATATAATATTTCTAATAAAAAAAACATTGATTATGGTAGAGTGTCCGAAGAGAGTTGGTATTCAAAAAGTGTTGGATACGAATACATTACTCTAGTTGAAATATCTTGTGTTATAGGGAAGGCTTTTGATGGAAAATGAATCGAACATGCACGAGAGGGATATGCTGAAGATAAAGTATAAATTAATAAATTTTGTGCTTTTATAGGAAGCAGCATAACAACAAGGAATGGTGTCATGTTTACCTTTCTTTCATCAAAGACCTTGAGAATTGCACTCTAGTGAAATCCCATGAAGAAGTGTCTTTGGAATAAATAGAAAGCATTAAGGTTGGGTTGCCCTTTCATACATTTACATTTGTCTGTGAAGAAAAAGGAAAGCATTAGTTACTTTCTATTGATTTCTGGAAAAATTAGAAATACTTGGGTATTATGTTGGGATTCATCTATTGTGGAGAAACAAAATATAGAGAAATGATTTGTTCATTTCCTACATTTTGATTGGCAGTTGGGAATCTTGATTATCATAATTATTACTCCTCCTCATGTTTGTTTGACAAGTTTCCTTCTTATAATATCTGGCACTTAAAAATGCTGATATGCACATTTAGCTCATGCAAATAATAAAATTTTATGGAATTTTAGTTTTTTCTGTTCCAGGCATTCATATTTCTGTTTATTCTGTGCAGACCATGGGTCATCACAGAAAATGCTTCAAGGAGTGGAGCGCTTAAAGCAATGCTTGGCAGTTTGGTTCCCAACTCTCAGGTAGGTGGATCTTTTTTGCGGATGGACACACAAACACACACATTATAAACAAATAGAGAAGCATCTATCCATGTTAAATTAGAAATGCAGACTCTCAGGTGACATCATTTGATGATAATTGGGACCTAAAACCGTTTATACATAATTGAGGTAAGTATGATATTTGTTCCTATGACTGTTGATATGAAACACTTGAGTATCGAGTACATGCTGTTATAACAAGATTATACTAAGAGGTACTAAGGGCATAATATGGAATTTGCTTGAATGAATAGAATCTTTTTATTCATTCCAATATTTCATGGGTAAAATTTACCACTCAATCTACCTGTTCTCCTGGTTTGGATCGGGGATTTTTTAGCCTTGCGATCCAATTCCTCTTTGATATTTGGAGGTGAATGCGTTCAGTGCTTTCTCATTAACCAACTGATCTTGATTAAACTTGTTGACAATAAGATGAAATATGGGTTAGTTATTCAACTGATCCAAAAGCTTCAACTGATTGTAAACATTCTTAACTTTCTTCATCACTTCACAGGTAGCTGTACTACAAAAAGACCATCATGAACTGACGTCGACCAACCATCCAAATTTTGGGAGTAAATTTCCACCTTCACCCTCATCAGCATATTCCTTCATTCTTTACTGAGCCTTGAGTGAACAGTCTTTGGCTCGTCGAACAACTCCATTTTGGTCCTGACATATCAATAGGCCGCTGAAAGCCTCCCGGCAAGTAATCCAACTTTTCTGGTTTCTGAAACATGATGCCCAAGTTATCCTCCAACAAAGCTTTTACCCTCTGGGTTTGACCTTCTATTTTGAGGTGGGGGGTTTCTGTACAAAACTTTTAAGGTCTACGCCTGTCATATGAACAAAGCAGTTCGAGACCTGCCTGTGAAACTGAGTATGACCTTCAGCCATCACTGATAATATTTTCTAATGACACACAATAATAAATAACATTCTTCAAAATACATCAGCAGTGACTTCAGGGAGCACGAATGAGGGTGGCAACGAGAATACCATACTTTAGGAAGTATTAAGGACATTCATCTACTGACCCAAAATAGAGTCCATTAAACAGAATGCTATGGTCTGTCCAAAATGGGTACAGGGTGCAATAACACTCTGCCACCTCTAGCATTAAATATCTCTTTCATGATTCAATATTTTTGAATCAAGTCAGGTTTAACTTTCTCAAAGAATTTCTGATTTTGGAGGTTAACACCTATCTATGAACGTTATCTAAGAATTCCTAATTCTACTGTAAGAACTGCCACATACTGTTAAACAAACTGATGGAGATCAATGGGATATTGTTAGAAGACTATTTGATGATTAAGATCCTTGGGGATATTATAAGAAGACTATTTATGGAAGACTTTTCAGTGTATTGGACAATTTTGAGTGAATTGAATGCAAAGACTAATTGCTCTCTCTTTCTTGTCTCTTGGCCTTCGCCCCTTTCTTTCTCTCCTTCTTTCCCTTCTCTTATAATTCTAGTTCTTGTTACGAAGTCAGTGCTTCCGTTGTCACTAATTTCTACTCAGAGCATCAACTACATTGTCGTTTTCCCAGTCTATGAACCCACTAAAACTCAAAACTCATCAAGGAACTCTTGACAGCAACTCTGCTTTGGACTCTGATTCTTCTGAAAATTTGAGACTTGTGGTGGAATCACTATTCTTCAATGGTAAATATCAATGAGGACTTTGTGCTTAGCAAGTAATTTTCCAAGCATCTGTCAATGTACAAGTGCAGTAATTTCATTCTCAGCAGAATGAACTGCAGTTTGAGAAGCTTCTACTTCCAGAAGTGAAACATCATTGGGTGCTAATCCTGAACTGGAAGCGCACCATTAGCACAGCCTGAAGTATCTGTGACTCTATGAATTTCAAAGGGTTTAAATTCAGGCAGCTTCAGCACTTGTTCTGATGAAATAGCTTTCTTCAAAACTTCGAAGGCACTATGACATCACAATCCTTTCTCCCTTCTATCCTTCTGACAAGTCCGTCTAATGATCTACAAGGTTAGAGAGTCTTTTGATGAACTGTCGATGAAAGTTAGCGGATTCTAACAATCTCAACTCTCGAGTTTGGATGGAACAGTACCAAATTAAGCTTCTTTGATGTTGGTCGAGTACTTAAAATCACTGAATATTGCATCCACATCCTGGTGACAAGCTTCAATTAATTTTGCTCATCAACTAACTTGTTTTGGTGATT
This sequence comes from Fraxinus quadrangulata, assembly GCA_903798255.1. Classification (NCBI taxonomy): domain Eukaryota; kingdom Viridiplantae; phylum Streptophyta; class Magnoliopsida; order Lamiales; family Oleaceae; genus Fraxinus; species Fraxinus quadrangulata. The sequence goes on from CAIGRB010012168.1 coordinate 33,643, forward strand.
GTCTCTGTTATAGTGTTCTTACTGTCAATTTGAGATTTATTTGACACTAGATGAGCCATCCTGCTGTAACCAGCAAGGTTTTTTATTTTTATTTTTTTGGGAGTACAATTTTGCTGTGCATACATATTGCAAAAATTGTGTCTCTGGTAGTTATCTTCAATTTGATTCTATTGTTCTACATATCGATTCCAAACAACATGCTGTAATGTCATCTCATAAATTACGATTTGCTGCTGGAAGCCTGCGGGTGTGACTTGTAGAAATTCTATATTATTATTTTCTTGTGTGAATGAATTTGATGCGGACATCATCATCGAGATTTAATTTTTAATATTATTGGGCTTTATCATTTATGTTATCATTATTTTGACTTTCTCATTTATGTTTTCTATTATTGGGCTTGTAGTAGTGGGTTGACCCAAATCTATCACTTAGCTAGGTTTTTACTATTTATATGGTTTTGACATTATAATTTAGACAGTTGATGAATATGATGAATTGAATAGTAGCTTGCGGCCCGTTTTCTCCCTCCTCGTCCCCTCTTCTTCTCGCTTCTTCTAGTTCTTCCTCTGCTTCTTTTCTTCTTCCTACAGTAATAATCATTCCCCGTTCTACATCAAATTTGGTATCAGAGCTAAACCTGGTTTCTATCGTCAATTTGCATCCCAAAACTGCTAAACAATCATCAGTTTCTCCTAAATTTTAGCTGCCAACATCAACAATCCTCTGCAACAACATAAACATCTAATGCAGCCTACATCTTCCGTCCACCACAGATACCCTCAACAATTCACCACCATACCACCATCGCAAAACCACCTCCTCACGCGCAAAACTGCCACTAGTCAAAGTGACAAGCCCGCCTGAATTTCCTCCAAACCCATCTCCCTCCCGAATTCACCAGACGCCACCAATAGACCCACGAATAGACCTCCACCGAACATCACCCACCTTCCCTAAATCCGACACCATCGTGCAGTAAAAAAAAAAAAAATTGAAAAAGCAGGAACTCCTCAACAACGTGAACTACTGGCGCCGCCGACTACGACCTAAACTGCTCACCACCGTCCGCAGAACTCCAACCACCACCACCACGTCCCCACTTCTACATTCACTGATTCACTCACACCCGCTACCTTGTCCCCGAAATCAACTCTAACTTCAACACCCGCTACCATCCAGCACCTCACCAACAGCAATCAACATTCTCTAGAAGCTGGCGCACCTATTTGTGGAAATGCCACCTTGACTTCAATTGGAATTACCGCGGCAGAAGCTTCAGCCAATTTCCCCATCATCTCCAGCCTCTTCAATTTGGGCCTCCATCTTTTATAAATGTAATTGATGTTGTATTGGGCCGTGTTTTGTTGGGTACTTGATTTGGTATTGGGCTTGAGTTGGGCTTTTGATCTTGTTTTTTAGTTAAGTTGTTTTGGTAATTGGGCCTCCATTTTATTAAGTGTAATTTGTTTTTAGTAAAAAAAAAAAAATGAAAAGAAAAAAAAAGGAAAAAAAAGTGTGAAAAAAAAGAAAGAGAATTTTCTAATGTTGATTGTAGTGAATTTTATTCTTGTTGCATGACGGTCGCTCAATCGATTCAGTTGCCACCTTACCTCCGTAGTAGTGCCAAATGGAAAATCATGATTGGGACATTGTTGGACTCTTTTGAGTCTCGTGAGGTAACAATTTTATTGTATTGAACATGTACGTTTATTTTAGTGTTTTGGCTTGTTAATTTTAAGAAAAAAAATGTAATGGCATAAATACCAAACGTTAGGAGTCCACTTGTTAACAAATGGAAGAAAACTTCTTCAATCTTTATTACCTTTTAGTGAGCTCTTATCGTTACTTGAGTATACTGAGTATTTGCTTTCCTAATTGGACCAATTGCCTACTGCTTCCATGCTCACTTCTATTAATACACTTAGCACAGCATTGGTCTTAAATAAACTATTACGACATCCTGATTTTGCTATACAAGTAGCAGTTGTTTCTTGCCTTGGTGAAATATTCCGCATCACGGCACCTGATCCACCTTTTTGTGATGAAATAATTTAAGACATTTTTTCCTTGATTATATCATCATCTGCATTTTTCACGAGCACATCCATCAATTTGTATGCTACAGCAGTTAGGATACTAAAGATTATGGCTAATGCGAAATATTTGTCTTATCATGTTGGACGTAGATTGTGAACGTATGACAATTGACATGCTCTTAACACTTTCTTGTAGCGTTAGACGGAAATCATTTAGGGAATGTCTTCACAACCATAGAGACTATCATGACTTTTACATTGGAAGAAAGTGACAATATTCCTCTAGATTTGATTACCCTTCTTTTGAGGAAAGACTTTTTGAGAAATGTGCCGACACAATCAAACCTTACTTGTCACGAGCTATAAAATCTTTAGGGGTTTGTTTAAATGATTATATTGCAGTTCTTTCCTCCATTGTCACGAAGTCAAGAATTGTCAACACTGTATTGTGTCCCCTATCATTACCGCATCTGTAACCGATACACGTAACATTGACATAATTGAGAAGTTACCTAAAGCAATACTATCAAAGTCATGCATTTCAGATATCCTAGATCTCATGCCTACTAGGTTACATGATTTTCATGTTGAATTTGTTTTAGTTTTCCCTCAATTACATGAGATTTCACGGGTTGCTACATTGTTTTCTAAGGCCATTACTCGATTGCACATTCTTCCTATCAACATTAGGATGTTGTCCACTAATTATCAACATGCTTTGTTAGCTAATCATCCTGTTGACAATGTTCTTAAATTTCATGCCAAATTAAGAAGTCAAATCATTTTCAATCATGAAATTTTTGAATTTACTTTCGAGGTGCAATAATGTTTGAGTATCCTATTGAAAATTACTATACTTTATTGTGCGTCTCTCTTATCTGTTTTCCTCAAAACGTGAAGAAAAAGTTTTGGATCATTTCTATAAAGATTTTCGATTTGACTGGCCATCTCACTTAAGTGAAAGTTATATTTTCAATATAGAAGAATTGTTTCCTAATCAGGGCCCATTCGAGCTTTCGATGTTGCAATCATTTTTTTCTACAGGCCCTTCTACGATGCTAGCTTCTTCTGATCCTCATTATGCACAACCAAATGAAAGTGTTCAAGATGAGTTGCATACTTGTTATTCGGAGTCCAGTATCGGTACTTGACTAGATGGAGAGATCGTCCCCATTGGTCGGATCATATTTTTTAGAATAAGCTGCATTTTTTATCACTATCAAGCATAGAGTTTCGATATTTGGTTCTTCCAAACGATCATTTCCCGTGGTAGAAGTTTATTCACTCGACGGGGTCGAGTTTTCTCCCTCCCTGAGAGAGTTGATGCAGACATTGTCATCGATATTTAATTTTTATTATTATTGGGCTTTATCATTTATGTTATCATTATTGGACTTTATCATTTATGTTTTTACTATTTATATGGTTTTGATATTATAATTTAGACAGTTGATGAATTTGATGAATTGAATAGTGGCTTGCAGCCCATTTTCTCCCTCCCCGTCCCCTTCTCTTCTCGCTTCTTCCTCTGCTTCTTCTTCCTTTGCTTCTTTTCTTCTTCCTACAGTAATAATTCTTCCCCGTTCTATATAAGAATTGGTTGTAAGCTATACAGTTTTTCAGCTCCCCTAATAAGAACCGAGGAAGAATGAAAATCAGTCTTTTCAACAAGGTGCATTTATAAGTTCTTGCAGAGATAAACAGTTTAAGATTCTCGAGGGATTTAAGTTTGGCTAATCTTAAAACTATGAATAACTCTGATGATAGAATTGCATACTTCTCGTAGTTGTTTAGCTTGTTTTGTTAATTGATGAGACTGCTCTCATCGCTCTTTGAGTTTGCTGGGAAATAAATGAGAGGAATAAATTATCAATGCTTATCTATGAATTTAATTTTTAAAATTGTTATTTTTGCAGGATGCTTGTAAGAATACGGACATCGACAAGGAACTAACAGTGGTTCATTCGGGAACTGAAGCATACAGGAAAGCTAAGCAGTTGATGTCTTTGTTTTTGGACTTTGAACAACATAAACGACGACTTCAAAAGAGGTTGGCTTATGAAGAGATGAGGATCTTGGGGTCGTCTTAATCTACATCGCTTACTTGAAGTAAGAACTCTTCGTGTCTGTACATATTTTTGGATATATAGTTGCTTTTACATTGGAAAGTGTCAGATTATTATTATTATTATTATTTTAAAATATCCTATATGACGGGATCTTTAAACTACATGGAGATTGGTGGTAAATTCTGTAGTGATCTGCTCCTTACTCAGTATCATGTATCTCTTTACTTTTGCTTAGTTATGTAAGTGTTTTACATTCGGTCCAATTGATTTTGAACGTAGATGCTTTTGATATGATTAATGCATTTTATTTATAGTAGATATATTATTTAATTGAATTATCATTTTGACAAATTCAATTAATAGAGTCCATAGATTCAAGCTTCAGAAACAAATTATATATGACTGAATCTTAAATTATTCGCGATCATAAGTAATAACGAGATATAGTTATCGTTATTACGGATAAATCATTACATGTGACATTTCTCACTTGGAAAGTGACTAGCTAAACTCACAAACTAAAATATAATAACATTTAAATGAATACGTAAATGTTATGTTATAAGAATGAAACATTGGAGACTCACGGAGAGATTTCACATGGATAATTATTTAAGTGTCAATTTTTAATCTCCAACGTTCGGTAGATGAATTGATCGTTGGACTTGAGGTTATAATGTTGCTTTATATGGAGAGTCATATTTTGGTGATATGGAATGTTGCTCTACCAAGAGTTGCTAATACGATGTCGCTCGAGTATGTCAAGAATTATATGAAGGTTGTGGATGATTAATAGATGATTCGTAATTCATATATAATAAAAAATTATGATCTGTATTTCATTCAGTTAAATTAATAATGAAATCCTTTGTTAAGTGTACTCAAAAGTTGAAAATATTTTTCGACTTATATTGACTTAATAATGAGATGAAATATATGATCGATAATTGAGATATACACTTCATATCTCGTTATTGATCGGATTATATAAACGAAGGAGTTATAATTTTACGATAAATGAATTAAGTTTGGTTTTATCATACACTATGTCATTTTTATCACATGTATTATCATAACATATTGTTAGATGTCAATTTGGGATGATGAATGTAAATTTATGAGTCTTATGCTCGGCCGAGATAAGAAATGAAAGTCTAATACTTATCCGACATGCCTTAAATAAATTTAGTTTCAGGAAGGTTCAAAGAGCAATCACGCATATTTTCGTCAAAAAGAAAAATTATTTAAGTAAAGTAGGATGGAGTTTAATATTTTCCAAGTGAAAATTTATTTTATGTATAGTAAACATTTTTAAGACTAAATGTTGTGCACACTATTTTGCAAAAGGACCAATTTATGAGTAAAAGATGATTTAAAGGACCAATTCTTCATCTTCCTCAAATTCAGAAAAAATAAAAAATAAATAAATAAGCCACACACACACACATATAGGTATATATATGTACATATTTCATAATCTGGTTGAATATTCAAGGCACTAAACCTCAAATTATACTCAGACATGTTTCATAAGTTGTTAAAACCTCATAAACGGTTGGATATATATTGCATTGTACACGCTTAGTTATGACATTTAACTTCAAATGAAATGCATGAATTAAAACATAAAAGGCCACCTTTAATTCTCCTTAAATGGGGATGAGTACCAACGGTTCCCACACGTGATTAACCCCCCATTTTCCCGATTAAACATTTCCTTTAATCCTCATCAATTGTGAATAATCTACCAACATTTTTTCATTGTAGGACTAACTTTTCATTTCCCAAATAATTCATATTACTTTCTATTATATATTTATGTATAGTTTACATATATGGACGTTCACACTTTGAAGCAAGGAAAAATTTCGAAAAGAAAGAAAAACATAAGATAAGCAGGTTTCTTAAAGCTTCGGGTGCCTTCGGGAAACAACATTCATCGTCCTACTTTAACCATTCAAAAGCTTCAAATTAAAGTAGGCAGAGGTGTAAGTAGTTATTTTGTTTTCAAGTTTGAATTTCTGTTAAAATATGAATGAATTAGTGCCTTGGGGTATGATGTTTCGGCACTACTATAGTTGGAATGATCATTCTCCGGCTCTATGTGTTATGATAATTTTGTAAAAATTGGATTTTGTTGGAAATCCATCTACGTGCGACGATATGAATCTAAAATTCCAAATTTCTAATTTGATAACGAAATACACTATTGATAACTATTGAATTTCAAACTCATGGGTTAATTCCCTTCATATATGTTGATTTGATTTGCTTGGAGGCATAGATGATGGTAGATAAAGATGCAGCGTGCTATGGAGAAGCTGATGACTTAATGTTTTCATTCGAGCATAAAAAACGTGTTTACATGTTTTTAAATAAATGGATTCCTATAAACATTGTTTGTGGAGCTATTCTAATAAGTTTATTATAAATTAGTTATGTTTTACAAAAAATTAATTTAAGTTCCGATTTCTCACAAAAATGTTTCTTTTGAAATTTCAGCTTCTGCCATTGACTTCAAAAATTAGTAAGTCATTCGTTACTTGGAATTTATGGGCGAAACCAATAGGTATTGATAGCCTCATGGATTAGCTACTAGATAAACTTGAAATCATGTCAATTCGATGTCGGTATAATTTTATATTTCACTTTAAATAAACTACTCCGATTTTTTACCCAAATCGAACCATTGTGGGGTTGTGAAAAATATTTTAGTGCCACATATATTGTCGACGGAAGCCTATTTTGGGATATATCATATTATAGGAAGTTTCGCACTTTCCCTTAAAAATGAAAGCTAGTATCGGATCTAGTGCTAGTAAGGCCACAGTAGCTGCAGTAGCGTCGTGGTAAGCTTTTATCATGGTGAATGCTTGTATGGGAAGAAAGCATTTTTCAGTGTAGTAAGTCAAAACATATCACTAAGGACTATCCCACATTTACTCGAAGGATGATAATTGTTGACCTCGAAAAACATGACGTCAACGTGGACAACAGATACCGGGCCCACTTATGTCAACTCAAACAAGTTCCCGCGCATTTTGATTGGAGAATCGAATGGAGAAGGGGAACACTTTGAACAAGGAGATGCTTTACGACGTGAGACAAAAATGTTCAAGCATCGACAATAGTGACTAAGATGATTGTGCTAACAAACAATCACCGATAAAGTGCAAATAACCTAAGATCAAACCAACAAATATAGAACAAGCGAGAAAGTTTTTTGAGAGTGTTTGTCTCGAGTGTTTTCTTGTATATTAGAATCAATGTTCCAAAAGACCATCCAAAAGCCTCTACAATTTACAAAGACCACCTATTTATAACTATTCCGTCGACGTGGTGTTCGTTGGATCAGAACCACGTGACCTCTTCTCCTTGACTGAAACCTCACATCACTAAATCTATCATACAATAAATACATTGACAACGGGTCAGCCTCCCTATACATTAGGCTGATACACCTGACATTCTTTATTACAAATGTTATAACAATCATTTATAAAGGCTGTCTACAAATCTTGTAAAAGACAGCTTCAACTTGGATGAACTGAGAGCTTCGGAAGGAGGAAGCTTTGTATTTGTGGTCTCATGTGTTAAGAGCTTCGGTTCTTCTTTGGTTTCTTACACAACGCTTTGACTTAGGAGCTTCAGCCATTTAGGCAGTGCTTCAGGACAGCCCATACTTCTCAGCATAGGGACAGTTCATCTATACAGAGGCTTCTCATTTGACTTGTGTCAATCAGAGGTACATTTTCTTTTACTTTTCATAAACTTCATTCAATAAAATTAAGAATAATTTCCATTTAATAGAATTAACAATTTTCTTGATCATGAGGTTGAGTAGTTTGCCCATGCTGAGGCTTTCTTAACAACTTTTGTTGTTAAGGGCACGTGCGACACACTTCGAGAGTAAGGAGGTGGTCCATTTTGGGATCCAACTCTTCGTCGAAGTACCCACGCTTTTCCGTATAGGGACATTTCATCATACAGATGCTTTCCCTTTGACTTTTGTCAATATGAGGTATTTTTCATTACAAACACTTTAATAAAAGTCAATTTTATTGAATCAAGAACTATACAAACTATATATTTACACTCTTTACTGATAATATTTCTGCAAATGCTCCTCGTTCCATGAATGATGTTGTGTCTTTCCATCCATATTTTCAATTTTATAAGTCTCAGACCGAACTTCTTATTTGATGTGGTAGGGACCTTCCCAGTTGGGACTTCCTACCCCATGCTCTTTTCATAAGATCATTGTTTAGAAGATAAGAACACCCTCCGAAGCACAAATTCATTCAAGCGAATGACTTCTTAACTTTAGAATTGTAGCACTTAGTCATTTTCCATTGGTAGATAGCCAACTTTGCTTGAGAATAATCTCTCATTTCTTCAAGGTGGTCTAGTTCGCAACTTTTCAACTCGTCGTTAGATATTTCGTTAAAATGAATAGACGAGGAGATGGCGACCCACTTCAACTTTATAGCCTCGGCTCCATAAGCCATAGAGAAAAAAGTTTCATGTAGCCATTTTGCTTGTAGTTCAGATGGCCCATATGATTTGAGATAGTTCGTCGACCTAGGCCTTTTTAGAAGCATCTAACTTTCTCTTCAACATGTATTTGATAGTCTTACCAACATCTTCCACTTGTCCATTAGCCTGAGGTTTTGTGGGGAGGAGAAATGTTTCATGATGCCCAGCTCCTCATATAAGTTTTCGACCTTCTTATTGTCGAATTATCACCCATTATCTAAGATAAGTGAATGGGGAATTTCAAACGTACAAATGATGTTTTTCCATAGGAATTTGGAAGTATTTGCTTCCGTGATCTTGGAAAGGGGTTCGGCTTCTACCCATTTCATAAAGTAATCAATGGCAACAATTACGAAACTGGAATTACCCCTCTCTCTAGGTAGGGGGCCTATAAGATCAATCATCCATTTGGTAAACAGCCAAGGGCTAGAAACAACACTTAGTTCCTTGAAAGGTCGCCTCTGAATGATCACAAAGTGTTGACATATCGTGTCTCTTTACGAACTGTTGTGCATCCTTTTTCAATATAGGCCAATAATATCCTTGTCTTAACACCTTTTGCGATAAGGACCATTCTCCTGAGTGGTAGCCACATACCCCTTTGTGAATTTCTCGGAGCACATAGGTGGCTTGCTCTCCCCCCATACATCGGAGTAAGGGCAAAGAGAAACCCCGTTTATATAGCACATCATCTTGAAAAATGAAATGAGAAGCTCATCTTCTGAGCTTCTGTGCCTCCTCTTTTTCAGAGGGTAATACTTTGTCGTTAAGGAATCCTATTATTGGCTTCATCCATAGTGGGGTATCCTCGACCCACATCACATCTTCGCCTGTAGCAGTAGAGGGCCTAGGAAGGTGTTCTATGTGCACCATAATGAGCAATTCGAAATCTTTACAACTGGCCAATTTTGAAAGAGAGTTGGCATGAGCATTCTCTGAATGTGGGATTTGTACCAACTCAAAATTTTCAAAATTTGGAATAAGGTTCATGACCAATTTTAGATAAGTAGCCATGAACTTATCTCTACTTAGGGTTTCCCTTCTTTAGGGTGTTCCCTAGCCGTTCGAGGTGCATATCCTTCATTGTTTGAACTCATGGTGAAGCTTTTTCTAGACTAATGATATTCATTTTTTGAAGGACTAGATGGCTTCCAATCGAATGGTTTATCTTGGATTTTCTCAACGGTTCTTTCTTCAAGAACACTCATTTTTTAAAAGGTTTAAAAATCACTGTACAGTAAGAATTGCTTCCAACTCGCTTTTTCCCATAGGATTTTCATGATTAAATGTGTGGTTTCCCACAGATGGGCGCTAATCTGTTGACCTTGAAAAATGTGATACCAACGTGGACAACAAATATCGGGTCCCACTTACGCCAATTCAAGCAAGATCCGACGTGTTTTAATCGGATAATCGGACGGAGAAAGAGAGCACTTTAAACGCGGGACATGCTTTACGGTGCGAGACAAAAGTGTTCGATCACCGACGGTAGTAACTAAGATGATTGCGCTAACAAACAATCACATACAAAAGTGTAAATAACCTAAGATCAAACTAACAAATATAGAAAAAGCAAGAAGGTTTCTTGAGAGTATTTGTCTTGAGTGTTTTCTTTTATATTAGAATTGATGTTCCGAAAGACCATCCAAAAGCCTCTACAATTTACAAAGATCACCTATTTATAGTGTTCTGACCGACGTGGTGTTCGTTGGATCAGAACCAAGTGGCGTCATCTCCATGAATGAAGCCTCACATCACTGAGTTTATCATACAATAAATACATTGACAACGGTTCAGCTGCCATATACTAATATTAGGCTGACACACCTAACATTTTTTATTACAAATGTTACATCAATCATTCCTAAAGATTGTCTACAAATCTTGTAAGAGATAGCTTCAGCTTGGATGAACTGAGGGCTTTGGAAGGAGGAAGCTTCGTATTTGTGGTCTTATGTGTGAAGAACTTCGGTTATTCTTTAATTTCTTACGCAACGCTTCGGTTTAGGAAATTCAGCCATTTAGGTAGTGCTTCGACACAAGAGCTTCAGTCTATGTGTGGCTACTTTGCTTTTGATCAATTGGGTTTCTGTTAACTTTTCTTTCCATGTGGATTGCGACGTGGCACTTTGACTGTAGCTTTGGTGGCGAAGCGTAACAATAATAATGATTAGAACAAAAAGGGGAAAGCATGAGTTTTTACATTGACTTAGAAGGATGCAAATGAGAACTCAAACATAATAGCAGGTTTTTTATTGATATCTAATACACCTGCTTATGTACTATTTGATTCAGTAGCTAACCACTCTTTTGTATTAACGTTTTTCATTGCTAAATTTAGTATTACTTTTAATAAGTTAGAGGGTACACTAGAAATTAGCATCCCCTCATGCAGAACATTGAGTACATATTAGTTAGTGAGGTTGGTGAATCTTGAAATTGAGGGAAAACATTAGAAGCTAATTTGTATCTAATAGATATGAAAGACTTTGATGTGATTTTGGGCATGGATTGGTTGGATTGTAATTATGTAACCATTCGTTGTTGAAAAAGGAAGTTGTCTTTTCAAAAACCAGGATAAGAACAATTTCTTTCCTCGAATAAAGACCAAACCCCATCTCCAACTGACATTGGCCTTGCAAACTGAGAAAATATTGAGAAAAGAAACGTATCAAAGGTTTTCTAGTTAACATCTTAGGAGAAAACAGGTGACGATAAAGATTAAGGATGTACTGGTGGTAAAAGAAATTATGGATGTATTTTCAGAAGACCTACCTGGTACTCCACCAGATAGACAAGTGAAATTTACAATAGATTTGGTTCCAAGAGCAGCACGATATCTAAAGCTCCATATAGAATGGCCCCAAAGGAACTTCAGGAGTTGAAAATTCAATTATAAGAATTGTTGGACATTGGATTTATTCAACCAAGTGTATCACCCCAGGGTGCACCAATGTTATTCATAAAGAAGAAAGATGGAAGTATGATGATGTATATAAACTATCGGGAGCTGAATCATTTAACCATCAAGAATATGTATCCGCTCCCGAGAATTGGGGATTTTTTTGATCAATTAAAAAGGGCTAAGGTATTTTTCAAGATCCACTTACGATCTAGATATCATCAATTGAAGGTTAAGATGAGTGATATGCCCAAGACAGCTTTCAGAACTCATTATGAAAATTACAAGTTCACTGTTATACCATTTGATTTAACTAATGCTCCAACGGTATTCATGGATTTAATGAATCGTGTATTTCATCAATATCTAAATCAATTTGTCATAGCCTTCATTGATGATATTTTGATATATTCCAAGAATAAAGATCAGCATGACAATAGCTTTAGAAATATTGCGTAAAGAAAAATTATACACCAAATCTATAAAGTGCAAATTTTGGCTAGAGAAAGTTGGGTTCCTCGATCATGTAGTTACTACCCAAGGAATTGAGGTGGATTCAGTAAAAGTGAAAATGGTAACTAATTGGAATACACCAACTAACGTCGGTGAAGTTCAAAGTTTTTTGGGATTGGCCAGTACTATCGAAGGATTTTCCAAAATAGCTGGACCAATGACGCAATTGACAAGGGAATGAGTAAAGTTTCAACGGAAAAATAAGTATGAGCAAAGTTTTCAGGAGCTAAAGCGAAGATTGATTACAACACTCGTGTTAGCCATACCCGGAGGTTTAGAAGGGTTTCTTATATATAGTGATGCATCCAAACAAGGTATGGGATGTATACTAATATAGCTAGAAAAATTGAATACATATGCATCAAGGCAATTGAAGCAATATGAGCAGAATTACTCGACGCATGATCTAGAACTTGTGACGGTAATTCATGCATTAAAGATATGCCGTCATTACTTATATGAAGGAAAGTACGACATTTACACGGATCGGAGTCTTAAATATTTCTTCACACACAAGTAATTAAATATGAGATAGAGAAGATGATTGGAGTTAGTAAAAGATTATGATTGCACTATTCATTACCATCCGGATAAGGCTAATGTTGTTGCTGATACTCTAAGTAGAAAGTCGATGGGATAGTTGGCATCATTACCTACTATTCATATGAAATTGATCAAAGACTTGAAAATTTTGAGAATTGAAGTGGTTACCATGCCTAAGCACGTCATCGTTCGTTTAGCAACTTTGGTCGACCTACTCTTGGAGATCGGATTATAGAAGTACAGGGTAAAGATCAATTTTTGTAGAAAATCAGGAAAGACATTAGTACTGATATGAGAAAGGATTTTGGAATAGCTTCAGATCAGGCACTGAAGTTTAAAGGAAGAATTTGTGTGCGCATAAGGATGAAGTTTTGAGGAAGAAAATATTGTTAAGAGGCTCATTTCACCCCGTACACCACACATCCCATTGGTATGAAAATATATCTCGATCTACATTTGGTGGAGGAATATGAAAAGAAGTATAACCCTATTTATGACAAAATGCATAACGTGTCAACAAGGTAAAGTAGAACATAAAAAATGACAGGGTTGTTAAATCCATTGGACATACGATGCAATATTTGAGCAGAACGTGTTTTTAAATAAATGGATTTCTATGAACGTTGTTTCTGGAACTATTCTAATAAATTTTTTATGAACTATTATGTTAATAGTAGTTATGTTTTATAAAAAATTAACTTATAAGTTCTCGTTTCTCACAAAAATGTTAGCGATAAAATTTAGAAGTTGAAGTTGACATTTATTCCAATTACGCATCAGCAGACCCACCGAGGCCCCGTTCAATATGGAAGATAACTTTTCCCCAGAATATGAACTTCAAACTAGGCCTCCGAGGTCTAATAGTGTATTCGACTAGATCAACCCAGCGGAGCTGAGGCCCAGACAGCCTCAACAACCCCTAGCACCTAGGAACAGGCGTCAACCTCCACCTCCTGAGACTTGGCAATCGGAGGAAAGGGAAGAATATGCCCCCCGTGTTACCCCACCTAGAAATAGGCATTAAAAGAGGGACGAAGAAGCTAGGAACTAAGCAGGCCCCTCTGCTCAACCACCTAGTTATGAGGCAGATGAAAACTATGATTGAGATGGACCCCAACGATCTTGTGATTTGGATGATGATAATGAGAACCTGCCTTTATCGCGGGAATTGAGAAATGCCCAGGTACCTAGCCACTATGTGATGCCCAAAATACCAAAGTACGATGGGAAGGGCGACCCAGCTAAACATTTGAATAGCTATAAAACACATATGAGCCTAAGAGGCACCACCCCTGTTATAAAATGCAGAGCTTTCCACTTAACTTTTAGTGGAGCGACTGAAATTTGGTATAGCAGGCTACTACCCAGGAGCATTAGGAGTTAGCCAGAATTCAAGAACACCTTCCTGAAGAGATTTACGGTAAGAAAGGAAGGATATGCCCTCATTCAGTGCCTCTAGAACATGAGACAACAGCCTGGAAAAACTTTGAAAAGCTTTTTGTTTCGTTTAACCGGTGAGATGACATATTGTGTTCAGGTTACTGACCTGAGGCCTTGTCAACATTGCGAGGAGGCCTAAACATAAACACCCTATTTTGGAGAGATGTTCAAAATCAGGACTCGAGTACTTATGATGTGTTGCTAGAGATGATGAGGCGGGAGATTATCAATGAAGAGTTGATTGATCACAGAAATAGGACCAGTAGAGGCCTCCAGCCTCAGCATGATCAGCCGCTCCCACCGTCGAGATGTATATTTCTAACAGAGGAGGGAACATGAAGAGGAAAGAGCGAGAGATGGACAACGACAGCGGAGAGGCCATCAAGCCCACACGGATAATGCCCACATCCACAAGATCGACACAATCTTTAGTGAAGAAACAAGGAACTCCCAAAGGAATTATGTCAGAGAGGCTAAAGGCTAGTGAACGGCAGTTCCCAAAGGAATCAGGCACCATCCATTGTGTTTACCCAGGAAGATGCAGAAGGAGTCCACTTTTTCCATTGTGATGCCCTTGTAGTAAGGGTCGTAGTGGCCTAAAACGGGCTAAAGTAGATGTTAGTTGACAATGGTAGCTTCGTCAACATCCTTTTCGGAACTACTTTTGACAAAATGATTTTGGATCATGAGTTAACCCCCATCACCACCCCTTGTATGGCTTCACTGGTGATAGCATAATTTCGAGGGGTAAAATCACACTTGCGGTGGAGATGGGAAAGCCACTCCAATCAACTTTGAACTTTATGGAGTTTTTGATAGTTGATAGTAGGTCAACTTACCATGGAGTATTAGGAAGACCTGGATTGAAAGATTCTGGAGCCGTCACCTCCATCCACCATTTGTGCATGAAGTTTCCTACCAATCATGGAGTGGAAATGGTAAACGGTGACCAAAGGAGAGCTTGAGAATGCTACTTAAACTCCATCAGAAAGGCAAAGCCTAGGGACGTCAACGTGGTGATAGCTGATATGGATATGATGGACGTCCTTGAAAAAGTTCTTATGCTTGATGAAATCGATCCTCACATTGTTGAATTCGAGCCCCAGACAACCCCAACGGAGGAGCTGGAGAATTTCCCAGTGGGCTCCCTGGACTTCGCTAAGTTGTTACAGGTGGGAAGGGGCCTATCGCCAGAGATCAAAGAAAGGCTCAAGGACTTCCTAAGTAGAAAACCTGTCTTTGCTTAGAGGCACAAGGATATGGTAGGCATTGACCCTAAGGTCAATTGCCACCACTTGAAAATTGATCATAAGGCTGTCCCGCATAGACAAAAGATGAGAGTTCTTTATCCAGAGCGATATAAGGCCCTAAAGGAAGAAATACAAAAATTGATCAAAAATAGCTTCATCAGAGAGTCCCTATACCTGAAGTGGGTCTCCAACCTAGTCATAGTGAAGAAGCATAACGGAAAATGGAGGGTGTGCATTGATTTTTCTGACCTTAACAGGGCATGTCCCAAGAACAGCTTTTCCCTCCCAATGATAGATCAACTTGTGGACTCCACTGCTGAACATGAACTACTGAGCTTCATGGATGCCTATTCTGGCTATAATCAAATTTCTATGTACCTGACAGATGAGGAGAGCACCTCTTTTTATCACGGACATAGGCCATTATTGCTACAAAATGATGCCTTTTTGTTAAAGAATGCTGGAACCACCTACCAAAAGCTTGTTAACAAAATGTTTGCCGACCTCCTTGGCAAGACGATGGAGGTCTATGTGGATGACATGCTTGTCAAGAGCTTGAAAGTAGATGATTATATAGCTCACTTGAACGATGCCTTTCAAATCCTGAGATGATATCGAATGATGTTGAACACTCTTAAGTGTGCGTTCGGTTTTACATCCGGCAAGTTCCTAGGATATATGGTCAACCAAAGAGGCATAGAGGAAAATCCCGAGAAAATATGAACATTGATAGAGATGAGGTCCCCTCAAAAATCGAAGAAGGTGCAAAGCTTAACTGGGCGTGTGGCCGCTTTAAGTCGCTTCATCTTGAAAGCCACCGACAAATATCTCCCATTCTTTAAGGTTTTGAAGGGAGGAAAAAAGTTCCAATAGACAGATGAGTGTGAAAAGGCCTTCTGTAGCTGAAAAAGCACCTAGGGTAGGCCCATCTTCTCTTGAAACCCAAGCTTGGAGAAGCCCTACAACTCTACTTGGTCATCCCCAATGAGGCCATTAGTGTCGTACTTATCAAGGAAGAGGGCACTGCTCAGCTACCGGTTTACTACACATTAGTAAGGCATTGCTAGTGCCTGAAACCCGATACCCCGAATATGGAGAAGCTAGCCCTTGCGTTGATCACCACGTCAAGAAAGTTGAGACCCTATTTCCAAGCCCATACGATACACACATTGACCAATTTCCTGCTTCGACAAGTACTCCAAAAGCTAGATGCCTCGAGGAGATTGTTGAAATGGGCAGTGGAGTTAAGCGAGTTCGACGCCCTCTTCAAGACAGGAGTGGCCATTAAGGGCCAGCCCTAGCGGACTCTATTGAACCCCCTACGTGGAATCTGTTCGTGGATGGGTCGGTTGGAGACACAGGCTCGGGATGATGTGGTCCTGGTGAGTCCTGAAGGTTACAAATTGAATTGTGTAGTGCGGTTTGGATTCAAGGCCACTAACAATGTGGCCAAATATGAGGTACTACTTGCCAGCCTCAACTAGTGAAAGAAATACAAGTAAGAAGGTTGCTCATCAATAGCGACTCCCAACTTATCGTTGGCCAGGTAAACGGCAACTTCACAGCCAGGGGCAAGGACATGGCTACGTACCTTCGGTTAGTGATGAACTTGCTTCCATCCTTTGAAAAATTCGAGTTAGCCTAAATCCCATGCATTGAGAACACTCATGCTGATACTTTGTCAAAATTGGTTAGCAGCAAAGATTCAGAATTATTCACGCTAGTGCCAATTCTAAAACCTTTCGTTGCTACAAAAGAAGTGATGTGGATGGAAGGGACTCTCACCTGAATGCAACCTATCGTAGCTTAGCTCAAAGACCAGGTTCTTCTTGACAACAAAGAAGAGGGTTACAAGCTAAGAAGAAGGTCTGCTCATTTTGTGCTTATAGATGATATTCTGTATAAGCGAAGGTTTTTCTCCCCCCTCATTCGGTGTTTGGAGGGGAGGAGGCCACCTATATA
This sequence comes from Fraxinus quadrangulata, assembly GCA_903798255.1. Classification (NCBI taxonomy): domain Eukaryota; kingdom Viridiplantae; phylum Streptophyta; class Magnoliopsida; order Lamiales; family Oleaceae; genus Fraxinus; species Fraxinus quadrangulata. Next base: position 50,897 of record CAIGRB010012168.1, read on the forward strand.
CTCCTTGAGATTCATGAAGGCTGTTGTGGCAATCACTCGGGAAGACTCACGTTGGCATGAAAAGCACTTAGGGAAGGGTACTACTGGCCTACCTTGAACATGGATGCCATTCAGTTTGTGCGAAGATGTGACAAATGTCAACGTTTTTCTCCTATCCAAGGACAACCGTCCTAAGAACTGACTGTCGTATCCAGTCCCTAGCCCTTCGTTAAATGGGGTGTGGACCTCATAGGTCCCTTGCCCAAGAGTAGAAGAAGTGCAAGTTTTGCTATCGTTGCAATATGCTACTTTACGAAATGGGTTGAAGCCGAACCTCTGGCTAAGACCAAGGAAGCCAACACTTCCAAATTCTTGTGGAATAACATCATATGTCGGTTTGGAATTTCCCATTCTATTGTTTCAGATAATGGGAGGAAGTTTGATAACAAGAAGGTCAGGGACCTATGTGAGGAGCTAGGAATCAAAAAACACTTCTCCATCCTCTACTATCCAAGGCCAATGGACAAGTCGAAGTTGTGAATAAGATTATAAAGCATACTTTGAAAAGGAAGCTCGACGCATCCAAAGGCGGTGGATGAACTACCACAGGTGATATGGGGCAATATGAACCATAAGCAGAACTCCAACTGGAGAAACTACTTTGTCAATGGCATACGATGCCGAGGCTATGAACCCGGTAGAGGTTGGATTTTGAACTCTTAGGCATACATCACAGGCATTCGTTGATGATGCAGAACATCATGTTATTCGTTATGATGTTATGTTATTCTACTATGATTTGCTTAAGTTATACAAGTTAAAGTTAAGCATTTGAAATAAAGTAATGCCAAACCTGTCACTGAAAAATAAAAATAGTTACTTTCTCGAGTACCTAAGTAAAAACGGTTCGTCACAAAGTTATTTGCGTGTGTATGCCAAAACAATGAAACAATAAAGGAAGCAATACAAGATTGAATTACAAAAAAGAATTCATTCATTAAAAGAGTTCAGTACATTAGGAGGGCCATAGCCATTACAAAAGATGAACCTAAACTACATTATGCTGGAGGTGGCTAGGATGTCAACGCCTTGTTGGTAGGAGCATCAGTAGTGCTCTGACCTGAATCTTTTTCCTCAAGAGTTTTCTCTTGGTCCATCTCTTCTTCGACTGTATCCTCAGCAGGTGTTTGAGGTATTTCCTCCACTAACTCTACACTTAGTTCAGATGCGTCAAACTCGAGGTAAAGCTCCTTAACCCTTTCACCACCTATGCATAGGCAAATCTCCGCCACTAGGTGGCAAATCACTGGTACTCTTCAGTGAGATGGAAGTTGGCGACATAATTCTTCATTGGTTCCTCCCAAACCTGTTGAGCCTCAGCTTCAGCCCTCTTTGCTTCATCCACTTAGTAGTTTATTTGGCTCTCTATGAACTAGTTGGCTTCCTTGCACCCAGCGAGCTGGAGGTTTGGCTTCTCCAGAGCCTCGATAGCAATCTTTTGATGGTTGTTTGAGGTCTCCACCTTCTTGGTTAAGGAGGCTACTTCGCACTGAGATTCGTAAACCTCCTTCTTCAAAGCCTCTATTTCAGCTAAGGTAAAAGTCAACTTTATCTCATGTCAAGGATCGTAGCTTTACTTAAGCCCCTTGACCCCATCGCAGCCGTAGTTTGCCCAACTTCGGCCGCACATTCTAAATATTAGTCTAGTTTGAGTTGTAATTTCCTTTCCGTTATAATATTTTATTTCAATTGTAAAATAGCTAGAAAATAAGAAAAGTTTAGTATGATTCTTCGGTATGTAAACGTCTACTCATGACACTTGTGTTTTTGTTACTAAATCTATTATAGGGGTATTAGTCTTTCAAACAATTTTTAAAACTTTCTAGTGTTCGCACCCTGCACAAGCCATTGTAATTTATTGTTTTCAACAATTATAATTTCTAGCTTTCAAGCAATCAATGATCAAGTTTTCTTCAATTGTGTTTTAAGATTTCAACAATTTGTAATCAAATCTTCTTTCATCTCGAAACGACCGAGAAAATGAGGAAGGTAGTCTAGCGGAGCAGACTACTGCAGCACGGTGTCCCTTTCCACTAAGAAGAAAGGTACCCCGTGAAAGTTGGTATTAGAGCTGCGACTCAAGACCCTCGATAAGAAAGCTATGGATCCAATTGCATCAAACACCACGGAGGTGGTGGATCCTCCAAAGATAACTACAAAACAGAGCTTGGATGCATTTGAGATGATAAATACTAGGTTGTGTAGTGCCGTAGAGGGCCTCGAGGAAAAGATTGAGGTGGCAGAAAATAAAATTCAGGAATTACACACCAACTAGATGAAAGTCGAAGGGCTTGCACGGTGATGACTGATGCTGTTGCTATCTTGCCTGATATGTAGGAGGAAATGGGAGCGTTGAGAGCTCAACTACTAGTGCTTCAATGTGCGATGGGCAATGGGTAACCCCCCACACAAGAGTATGCTCCTAGACTCAGAATTTCGGAACGGTATACCTACGGAGGGGTACGAGATGCAAAAGAAGTTGAGAACTTCTTGTTTGATATGGAACAATACTTTCTTGCAGCTTCGACAGTAGACGAAGCGAGAAAGGTTACAATAGCTACCATGTATCTTGGTGAAGATGCAAAATTGTGGTGGCGGACTAAGTATGCAATTGATTCACATAAAGATATGGAATTTTATTAGTCAAACAGGCTCAATGAGAACTTAAGAGAGGTAAATTGAATGCAATAGAATAATTCTATCGAACATTACATTAGGTTATGAATCTTGAATTAAGAATTAAGGTGATCAATAGATGAAATTGTTATGTCCTAATATTCATCACATATTTGAATCTTCAATTATCCGTTGTATACCATCTTTTTATATTTTCAATTAGTTAAAAGTAAGGAAAAATAATCAGAACCATCATAATTATTTACATGCTTTTGTCAAATAGGTGTTAGAAAAATTAGATTAAATCCTAAAGTATAGTCTTCATGGGAATGATATTCAGACTCAAGGGTCAACTATACTGCTTGTTACGATATCGTACACTTGTGATATAAAAAACGCAACAAATTTTTGGCGTCGTTGCCGGTGACTATTTACTTTTAGTCTTAGTTTATTTTATTTTTAACTGTTATTTTATTTTACTTTACTTTCTTTTATTAAAAAAAAGAGAGAGTTCGTTGTATGCTCCTTACTCAAAGCGACAATCTTGAACCATTTGACTCGAAAATAGAACGTACTTTCAGATGAAGATGCAAATAACACAAACAAAAAAGCAACATCAAATAGCTGATGATCAAAATATTCTATTCCTATTCAACTAATTGGACAAGTAGCAGCAAGAGTAGCGGTGCTACCGGATCAGTAGTAGGAGCGAGGGAAAATAAACGAATGAGACTTACCAATTTCAATGTTCATGATGCCATAGATGCACCTGCACGTTCCAGTATTGTGTATCTAGATTTTAGGGTAAATAATTTTCAGATAAGGGCAAAGTGGATCAATTTGATGAGCAACACTCTCAAATTCTACGAAGTTACCTCATGAAAATTCGAACACACATATCTCCAGATTTTTCAGAAATTGTTAAAACTTCCATGCTCCAGGGGTTAACGAAGACGTTATTAAGTTGTGATTATTTTCATATATACTAGAGATGCTGCATTGGAGTGGTTAGACGCCGAACCTCATGGTAGCATTACTACATAGGAAGAACTAACCAGAAAATTCTGCAACAAATTCTTCTCACCAGCGAAAGTAGCTAAAATTAGATTAGAAATTCAAACTTTCCAACAGAAAGATGGAGAGAGCTATCACGAGGCATGGAACAGATTCAAAGAGTTGATGCGAAAGTGTCCAAATCATAAAATCAAAATAGGTAATCAAGTACAATACTTCTATGCCGGACTCTCACCATTGTCAAAATCTCATGTGGATTCCTCTGCTGGTGGATCAATCATAGGAAAATCAGTACAACAAATCATGGATTTATTTGAGTTAATTTTGACAATACATTCAAATTTTTCATTAGATAGAGTGGTACCATGGAGAGCATTTGGGATGTATGAATTAGATAGCACAGCATCTACAAACACGTAGACAGCAACGTTGACAAAGCAGGTAGAGCTATTGGTGAAATCACAAATGAGAGGAGTACATGTAGTGATGGGTGGTCCAACATGTGAACACTGTAGAGCTAACCATTTGACAAAAAACTATATGTCTATAGGCTTTCTCAAGGAACAAGTC
>CAIGRB010012168.1:55967-81722 GCA_903798255.1 Fraxinus quadrangulata
AAGAAAGGATGAAACAGTGGCATGACAAGAATATTCGACAATGAATTTTTAGAGTGGGGGGGTCAGGTGCTCTTGTACAACTCCAGACTTAAGCTGTTCCCAGGAAAATTGAAATGAAGATGGTCTGGACCTTTCACAGTATCCCAAATATTTTCCTACGGTACGGTTGGATTACACCACCCAACTAAGGAAAATTTCAAGGTTAATGGACAATGCATCAAACACTACGTAGAGAATTTTCCCAGTGCTAAAGAAAGAAAGTATTGAACTAGCTATTCCAGAATAAACACGGTACAAAGTCAAGCTAATAACGTTAAAGAAGCTCTCATTGGGAGGCAACCCAAACTTTTTTCGTTTTTATTTATTTTGATTTAGAGTTTTAGGATAGTTTAATTTATTTTAAGTTTATTTGTGACTCATCATCCATACCCCGTTCCCCTTAGGTCTTTGATATATTAATTGGTTTATTAGATGTTAGAGTTAAGTAACACTTGTTCCAACTATTTGATCTTAATGTTCTATTTGATTTTTCAAGAACATTACGTCGCGGAACATTTAAACCAATATTTGCTATGGAGCCAACAGGACCAATATGAAAGCTAATCATTGAATTATAAGTCATATTAAAGGAGTCTTTTCTTCATATTTTTCTCCACACCTTTATATACGAATTTAAGATTAAAGACATTGAGGACAATATCTAGTTTAAGTTTGGGGATGAAAAACATGATTTTCATTTTTTTTATGTATTTTTGTATACTTTTATTGTTTTGGTAAAAAAGGGTAAAAAAAATATAATAAAAATATTTTCTTTTTCTGTGCTTGTGTGAGTTAATTGGTCTGGCTAGTAATGATAAATATATTGAATTATTAATTGATCTATGAATGGTGAATAAGTTGCATGCGTAGATTATTTTTTATTTTTGCATGTGAAATTTGATATATATTGAGCACGTGAATTAAGTTAAGTATTATGTATGAATGAGTTGATTTCATAATTGAATAGTTGAAATAGTGGACCATAGATGCTAAACCTAAAACCACTAAATTTTACATTCTTGGACCAAATTTAGAATAGTTTGAAGGGATTTCACTGTTGTAGGAAGATATTGAGATAAATAGGGATTCTATGTGTGAAATTAAAATCTTGTGTGAATTACCTAACGTCAATAGGATGCAATTGGATGACAATCTCAAGTTAGAGGTCGTTTTACTTGAATTGGTGTTAAATGAGGAACCTTGCACTAATCAAGGTATAAAAAATATTTTATTCGAAAATTTCTCTTCGTAACATTTATGACTCGAACAATTAAGCATGCAAGTGTTTTTAAAACCTGGTGTCTTATGGTCATCTGACTTGGGAGTCATCGATCGAAAGCTTGTTACATGGGTCATTTAGAAAGTTTAAGGGAGAGAATGCTGAAAATAAAGAAAAAATTATTCTAAAAAAAATTTAGGAAAAATAGGTGCATGAAACAGATGACGCACCAAATTGTCTTGGTTAAGTTACAAACACTTGTTTAAGAAAATTTGACTTTTGATAAGAGATTGTTAGCCTAGTTAAGTCCTAGATATTGAATCAATCAAACTTAATAGAGAATCCTTGTTTATTGAAATGTTGAACTGTAATTGGTGAAATTTTGCCAAACTAGAGAGGTGAGGATAGTAAAAAATACAACCTTAGTTCACACACTAGAAAATAGTGAAAAGAATAAGTTTGGGGATGTGTGAATCTTATGAGTGACGAAAGAACATATTTAACCATTGAGGCTCAAAAATTGAAACAACTTATGAATTCATAATGATATGCTTAATTCTTCATACACACACGTTGATTTTACATTGGAAAAGTGAATTTTAATTTTTGTATTGTGATTTTAAAGCTATGCATAGATTTGTTATTATGATTTCAATCCCGAGATAAAAAGTCGGATTAACTAGCTAAATCTTGTTAATTTACTTGATTAGTCGGCTACCAATTAAGTAATTAGCATTGCTTGTTTGTGCGTTTGTTAGGTTGTAGTTTTGTTTGAGGACAAACAAAGATTCAAGTTTGTGGCGTGATAAGTGTAGTTTCTATACTTATTCGTGACCCTAAATCATGATTTTTTTTATTTTTTTTGGATTAAATTCTACCTAATTTATGTTATATTGTATTTTGTATGTAAAACTTTATGTTTAATGAAAAATTGAAGAAAAGAATGCAAAAGTGACGAAAATAACAAAATCCAAAGATGAAACATTGGAGAGAAATATTAAATTAAATAAGTTCGAGTTAAATGGGCATCAATAGACTTGCATTGAAAATTTTAATTGGAGACCCAAATTAAGCCAAGATATAATATATTATATTATATAGACATATACGGACAAAAAGAAAAACGGAGAAGCTAGAGGATGGTTGAGAGAAGAAAAACGGCTGCTGCCAAAGGAGAAAAAAAAAACTTGTTGTAGAAAAAAGAGAAAAGAGAAGAAAAAAAAGGAGGAAGAAAACGGCATTGAAAAAAAGGGCAGAAAAAGGCTGAGATTATAAAGAAAAAAAAAGAGAAAGAGAAGAAGAAAGGCGAACACGAGAAATTTCACGTTTCGTCAATTCTTGGTGATTTCGTTCCACTTTTGCGTGTTTTTATTTTAATGTATGAATAACTAATTTTTATATTAGGGAAACAATGAAGTCGACTTGTGATCCTCTATTTTTCTATTCAAGATTTATGATTATATGTGTTGGTTTTACTATGTATTTAATGCTTAGAATTACTTGATCACTAATTTGATGATTATGTGAATCTCTTATGAATCGAGAGGTGAGTTTGAGATTTATTGCAGTCATAATATGAATTTTTAGAACTAGTGTTTTGTTTAATTAAAATTGATTCACATAGAGATATGGAATTTAATTAGTTAAACAAGCTCAATGAGAACTCGAGAGCGGTAAATTGAATACAATAGAAGAATTCGATCTAACACTATATTGGTTATGAATCTTGAATTAAGAATTAAGGTGATCAATGGATGAAATTATTATGCTCTAATATTCATCACATATTTGAATCTTCAATTATCTGTTGTGTGCAATCTTTTTATATTTTCAATTATTTAAAAGTAGTTAGGAAAAATAATCACAACCATTATAATTATTTACTTGTTTTTGTCAAATATGAGTTAGAAGAATTAAATTAAGTACTAAAGTATAGTCTTCGTGGGAATGATATCCGAACTCAAGGTTCACTATATTGCTTATTATGATATCGTACACTTGCGATATAAAAAACACAACAATATAGAAGCCTAGAAAATCTATATTCCATTAAGGCTTCTACTCCTTGATGACTGCGAAGGAATTTGCTGTCCTGAACTTATTGATCAACTTATACATTTTTGACACTTCAACACATATTTTCTTATTAGCAAATGAGAAGGTTTGTTGAGCATCTTTCATTTGTTAATAAGAGGTGAGATATCGAGGTTGAAAATGTGTTGGAGGACAATCGAGGGAACAATAAATTCTAACAATAGATCTAAAATGAGGATGGGAGGGGAAGCAAGTGTTGGCGGTTGGGGAAGATAAATCCCCCATTTGGTTTAGCTAAAAGAGTTGATAAACATTTAAGTCAAAATCAACAATAAATTTTACTCATAAATTTTGTGAACCCACAACTCTAATCAACTTTTCAACCACTTATTTTATTAAAAAATAATTTTTAGCTAAACTAGAATGGGCAAAGTCAAAATTCCTCTTTTTTTTTTTTTAAAGGGTAATTATATTTACACCACAATTTTTATTTTTTACACAACACTTTAATTGCACTTAGGGTGTGTTTAGTTGACTTTAGTTTTCACAAAAAAAGTTATTTTTCATCCAATTTCCTACTTTTGTGGTGTTTGATTGATATTTTTTATGGGAATATTTTCCTCACAAGGGAAGGGAATGTTTTTATTTTCCAGGCAATTAACACCTCAACGAGAAGTTGGATCCTAAAATGGACCACCTCTACACTCGCAAAGTGTTGCACATGCCCTTAACGACAAAAGTTGTTAAGGAAGCCTCAACATGGGCGAGCTGCTCAATCCTATGTTTAGGAAACAAAGTTCGTAGTCTAAAAAATTAATTTTTTTGCACAAGTTAATAAAAATGCTTTCTATTGACAAAAGTCAAAAGGGAAATCTCTTCATAGATGACCCGTCCTTATGAAGAGACGCGTGGGCACTTCGACGAGGAGCTAGATCCTAAAATGGACCACCTTTGCACTCGTGAAGTGTTGCACATGCCCTCAATAACAAAAGTTGTTAAGGAAGCCTTAGCATAGGCGAACCACTCAACCCCATGCTTAGGAAAAGATGGCAAGCGAACTGCTAACACTTGTGCAAATTACAAATAAGCAAAGTCGAATAAAAGTTTGAAATGGTTAAGGGCTTCAATATTATGTTATCATTGAAGTTTGATGTGCATAGGTTCAGAAACTTATGAAGGTACACGACCTCCTAACACTTGATGTTATTACAAAGTTGAAGTTATTACCGAAGTTCGATGTGCATAAGTTTTATGTCATTATAAGTCTGATATTATTATAAGTCCGGTGTGACTAAAGTCTTTAGTAATATTATTGAAGTAGAAGTGGTTCAAACACACTAAAGAGCATTGCAATGTATAGAAAGCAATAAGTGCAGAAAGTAAGTAGCATCAGTATCTGAGCAAAAGGAAATTTCATTCATTCAATAAGTATTTACAATTGTGGCCGAAGCCATTTACATAGAAAATACAAAAAGACCTATCTATACACGTGGGGGAGGAGGAGCTACGAAGGGAACAATCACATGAGGAGCCACGGCTTCAGGAGCCTCTTCAGCAGCATCATCTTCAATCTCAATCACATGGCTACCTTCTGTAGGAGTCTGGGGCTACTGGTCTCCCTCTTCAAGAAATTTCGACCTTAACTCAGAAGTGTTGATGCCTTTGATGTTCACCTCAAGCCACTCCACCATTTATGTGTAGGCATACCTCCGCCAGTATTTCGCGAAGCTTTGGTATGCCTCTGTCAAATGGAAGGTCGCAATGTAGTACTTGATAGTATCATCCCCAGTTGATTAAGCTTCTTGTCGAGCTGTCTCCACTTCTTTTGTTAGGCTAGAAACTTTTAAGTTCAGCTCCCCCACTTGTTTTTTGTGAGCAACATTCTCTTTATTAGCCTTCTCCAAGGCCTCAGCTGCCAACCTCTGATAGGCATAAAATGTCTCAACTCACTTAGTAAGAGAGGCCACTTCACTATGAGACAAGTGAATCTACTACATCACACAGTATTTTGTCATACTACCAATTGAAAATTTTATTAATACCCTTCTATTCACTTAACTTCCCCATATTCATTTAACCATTGTAGTTTATAGGGTTTAGGGTATTTTAACAGAGTTAGTCCCAATTTCTTCACAAGAACAGTACTGCTACATTGGTACAACTTCCACCGTCAATGATCATGCTACATACCTTATTATTGATGTGGCACCGTGTATGAAAAATATTTTCTCTTTACTGCTCCAAGTCATCCACCTTGATTTGAGTATCGAGAGCTCGCACCATGACCAACAGCTCGGCAACAGCATACTCTACCTTTTTTCCATTAGTACCTCCAATTCCAGCATGCCTTCATAATCACTTTCTCTTTCGCTTACCACCTCTCCATTATCCTGCAAAATCATTTCCCTTTTGTTTGGGCATTGAGAAGCGATGTGGCCCGACCCCAAACACATAAAGCATTTGATGTCTCAACTCCTTGATGGCTGGGATTCTGCTTTCTTGCTAGCATTTTCTTCTTTTTCCCTCGATATTTTAGCTCTACCCTTAGAAATAGCCCCATATCCTTTGTTGTTATCCCACTTCGATTTCCAAGATGAATTAGGACCCAAAGAACCCGATGTAATTCTAGTTGTCCCCTTCCTCTTCAATTTCCTTTCCACCTTCATAGCCATATGTAGCATGTCTTCTAATTTCACATAGTGTTGCAATTCAACCACATTAGCTATGTCTTTGTTCAAACCATTCAAAAATAGGGCCATGGTGGCCTCCCGATCCTTCTCCACATCTACCGAATCATCAACATCTCCATCTCTTTATGGTAGTCCTCCACACTTCTAGATCCCTAGTAGAGGCTTTATAGATTTTGACAAAGCTCCCAATAGTAGTGATTAGGAATGAACCTCTTCTGCATAATAGCTTTCAAATCCTCCCATGTATTGATAGGTCTCTCCCGATTTCTCCTTCTTGATGTCACCACTTGATCCCACCAAGTAAATTGCATAGTCGGTGAATTCAAAGATTGTTATCTTCACCTTCTTCTCCTCCGAATAATTGTGGCATTCAAAAATCAATTCTACCTCAATCTCCAAGCTTTCGAATCACTCCTACCCTTGACGGATTGACATTTTTTATGTTGCCCATACTCCCATGTGTCTCGTCTCCAACCAAGTTCCTTCCCCTTCTTTTAGGCCTAGCTCTTCTATTCTTCATCCTACCCATTTCAGCTTCGATTAACGCATCGTCATTCCACATCACTACCGTATTTTTCATGAAGTTCCACCCTAAGCTCTCTCCTAACCTGTCTCCATGCATTGGCTGCTCCCCTATGTAAATTGGCAAGCACCATGTCTTGCCTTTCCATCTACGTCTCCTACCTATCCATTATATCTCGTACATCTTTAAATAACTGTTCAAACTGTCGTATCACCTCATCCGACATATATACTTAATTGATGTTTCTGTTTGATGTTGATCCGTCCTTGTCAGACATCCTAAATCTAAACCTTACCTATTTTCTCTCGTGTATCACTCAAATTTTTTCTTTTACCCTCTATTAGTCTCACCAATTTACCTTTTTCCACTCAGTGATGTCACCCAAGTGCTTCAAAGGACAAATTGAACTCAACCAGGAGTTATTCTTGTAGAATTCAAACTGGGATTTGAGTGAGATTTGCAATTTTAAGACCTAAGAAAGAATTGGATAATTGGAATGGAAAACTAATTTGATTGAAGATAGTGGTTCTTGAATTCGACACGATAAGAATTTGTACTCGCCGGTAATTTTCGAGATAAATAATAATAATAATAATAATAATAATAAAGAATTTTTTTTTAAAATTTCAAACATTTTTTACCCTGAATTAAACTATGATACTGGTAAAATAAATGAAAGTTGATTTGGACGCTAAATGAGCCCAAAAACAACTTTTGAAGTTTTTTCAGAACTTTTATGGATCAAAGACTCTAAATATGAAGAACACGAAGAACGATAGAAAAAGGAAACACAAGACTCAACAAAAAGGAAAAGGGATATAACCTTGATTTGTTGAAGTCTAAGCTCTGATATCAACTGATGTGAACTCACGTAGCTATGTAGCTATGAAACCCACAATTCAATTGAAACCCGAACCCAAGAAAGCCAAAGATAAATCCAAGTTTTGGATTTGATTCGAAAACACGAACCAAATCAACCAACAATTTACAAACGACTTGTCGACCCTTTTGATTGCAATAATTGAGAATCTCATCTGGTTGAGTTGAACACCACAAGAAATAATCTTGATAAGTTCACAAGTTTGTCCAACGAAGAACAATGGCTTTGAAAGCAAATTGCCTCTCAATTACTTCTCAATAATGTATATTGTTTTCAATGAAAAATAATGAAACTATTTATATCAACTCCTAAAACCCTAGTTTACCATAGAAATATATCCTAAAAATGACAAAAGATATCAAAATATAGAGTTTGAAACAAAATACGATTCTTTCCAAAAGTGAAAAAATCTCGTTGCCTGATTTAACTATGCGGCCTCATAGACTCAATGCGGTCACATAGTAGCTTCAACTTAGCCTCTGTTATTCTTTCATGCAATGCATGCGATCGTATGCTTGGTTCAACTATGCGACCGTATAGTTGAACTATGCCACCTCCTTGTCTGTTGCTTGAATTATGTTGATCCATTTGGTTTCTCCGTCCATGCCCAACATGAAACTTGTACCTTTGCTCATCATGGTCAATGTTTCGTCTACCATGCCAAGGCAAGTATTCATATTGCTTTTTTGACCCACTTCGCTCGTGACCTAATCATTAGACCTCATTCGATAATCAACGGATCTTTTCCCAGGCTTGTGTTTGTTGCATTGCTACATTGGATCACATCAGCTAGTCTCCACAAAGTTTACCACCTCTCTATCTAGTACTTATGAAAAGTGGTTGTTGAAGTTTGGACCTCTGGAGGAAGTAAGGCAAGAAATTCAAAAGCCAGTTCATCATTCCTCTTCTTCACAGTGAGACTGGTTTGTTGAGAAGCCTCGGAAGCGGCGGAGTCGCTTATAGACTTCACTTTCTTGGAAGACTCCTACCTATGGGGCTCCACGACATCTGGCCTTTTCGGCCCCCTAAAGACCACAGGTTTGGATGCTGCTAACAACTTCTCCTCAGTAGGGACGTCAGAGCAAAGAGGAGGGACGTCGTTCGAACTACCCAGACCAGTGGTGAAGAATCGTTGTTTCTTCTGGGGACCTCCTCAACGATTTTCTTTCCCTTGTCCTTTAGGGGGGTCACCCATCTTCTGGCTACCAGCCTCCTAGTAGGCCTTCTCAACTTGGTCTATCACCTACTTGGCCACGACAGATGAGGGCTTTAGACCCTTTCTACCAGAGGTGGAGGTGGCAACGAGTATGGTGGCCATGTCCGGATTGGGGTGCCTCCGTTTCTCAAAATTTTTTGCAAAGTAAAACGACAAGGTCATAAGAGGAAAGCAGTACCTCTCTTGGCCATCAAGCAAAAATTTTCAAAAAATCTCCTTGAAGAGATCAAAGTCGCGAGAGGAGGAGGTCGGTGATAGATGTCTGTTACTCACTCTCACTTAACTCAAAGCGTTCGATCGATTATGCAAAGCAACAGAAGAATGTTAACATCAGATCTACCTATTCAAAGAAATCAAAAGGCAAAAATAATATTCACGGGCTTCGGAGTAAGAGGTTGGAGCTTTCATATGAGGGACAATATCACCCTCACATTCCTGGCACTTCTCCCTTACCGAGAACTATGTTCCCTTCCATCATTTGATGAAGGATGGAAGGCTAAGGACAAAAGGAGAATGTGACCCCTACGAACAGAGAGAGTACCACCTTTTTGAATCCGCTTTACCCATGACCCGAGGTTGGAAGATGTTTTGAAAAACATGGAGAAGTGTGTCCTCTCCAAGGGAAGTTTCATTCTAGAGAAAGTAGGTTCTCAGTTGTTGGGCCCAAGCGTTGGGGACGAGATTGGTGGGGGCCAGCCCGTACAACCTAAGTATGACTCTATAAAAAGGATATAAAGGTAGGTGAAGCCCAGCCTTGAGGAGAAACTCACTGATGGCGATGCAACACTGCCTCGAAAAGCAAGCTCGCTCATCAAGAGTGGAGGAAAGGAGTTCTATGTTATATGGGATCCGGTATTTTTTCCTAAGGTTGGCTAGGTAGGTCGAATTTACAGAAGATGGGATTTTGGCTACCCTTAGGCTACTCGTTGTCTCTCCTACCCCTTCAGGAGGCTGTACACTTTGTCCAGCCTGAATAGCTCGGACCAAGTCTGTCATGCTAGTAATATCTCAACTCTCATTTCTGCCGCTACCTCACTAATGTCAACGTTCTCCCCATAAGAGTTTTGAGATGCCATTGATTTAGATTTAAAAGTTAAAAGTTTAAGATACTTTCGAGTTATATTAAAGAATGGTGAAATATAGTCGGAAAGTGAAAAGTACAGAATTGAAAAAGAAGGAAAAAAAACTTAGAGATTTTGAGAAATTCGAATGAGGAATGCACTAAAAGCAAAAGTCTCTCCCTTTTATAGGCAAAAGCTTTAAAATCTCAACTGTCGGATGTCAATCTGGATCATCCAATCGTTTATTTAAGGTTTCAATCTGGACCAATCAATACATCTTTGTCTTCTACGGTCTAGATTAGAACGTTTGCCTCACGTGCTCTCATGCGCCTGAACTTCGCAAGACGTGTGCAAAATAGCCATCATTGCGCATTAAATGCGGTGATTGTTGAGTGCATAGGAAGTTGAACCGTTTAATTGTTTTTTCTTGGAAATGTACAAAGACAACAAATCATTTGGGCGCAATAATTCGGACACCTTGTATCCTCCAATCGTTTTAAAAAAATTAGTCTCCCTGTAATTAGCAAGCTGAAAACCTAGTAAGGGCCAGGGCCACTTCTCATCAACCAGTTCGGATAAGGCTTCGAGTGTACAAAGGCACTTCAGACAATACAACCTCGGACTTGATTCGCTTCGCTGACATTCCTCGGGATTACTACAAAGAGAGAAATATCTCGAAGTTACAACTTCAGACAACACTAGCAGGCGGTTCACACAAGTCAGGTACATTTAAACTCTAAATATAAAAACTGTGATATGTAAATACCACCCCCAACAAAATTGCTATACAAGTCTATGCATTACATAAATAATCATGACTAGACTTAAGGGACTATTGTTACACCTTGCCTCACCTTCGAGACTCAAATCAAAGTGCCACGTAGCAATCTACGTAGGTAGGAAAATCAACAAAGACCTAACTAGTCAAATGTAAAGAAATCAAATGGATGGCCGAAGCTCTTATGTTGGAGCAATGCCTAACAACTGATGTGCATAAATCCAAGGCACTGCACAAAGAAATCAAAAGAAGTTGTGGTTCTTCAACGAGAGGACCAATATAAATCCTCATCCAACCGAGGCCCTCATTTTACCCGAAACTCATGAAGCTAAAGTTGTCTCTTGCAAGATCCTTAAGCAATCTTTGGAAATGATTGATGTAACGTTTGTAATTAATAATGTCAGCCTATTATATAGGGCAGCTGATTCATTGTCAACGTATTTATTGTATAATAGACATTGATGTAAAGCCCAATTTTTGTGAGTTTTCATGTCAAAATAATCGTTCTAGGTGCCTTTCAATTTTGATGATATTTTCCATACGAATTTTCACCATTTTATTGTCATCTTCTCACTCTCTTCTTTACTAGACAAAAAACATGGAGGTTTTATGAGAGTTATGGGGAGTTTTTTATTTAAATTTCAAATTCAAATCACCTCTTCCAACCCTTTTGATGTCTTGTGAGTCGGGTCATCCCACATAGGCGACCTATGATCCATATTTTCTAACAATAACCGAAGATGTGAATGATTTTAGGCACAAACTAAAAGAAGTCGAGACTCTAATGTTGGGACCCGATCTTGACATTCTCAAAACTTACAATAATACCTCATCGAGCAATATTATAGCATCACCAAATATAGACAGTTGGAGACAAATGAAGGGGACTTGAAGAAGGTACTTATTGCGTGTGCAAAAACAACGTCAAATAATGATTTGTTGATGGCACAATGGCTGATATCCGAGTTGCGTCAACTAGTTTCAGTTTCTGGTGAACCAATAAGACGTCTGGGAGCTTACATGTTAGAGGGACTCGTTGCCAAGATGGCTTCTTCGGGGAGTTCCATCTATAAATCACTAAGACGCAAAGAACCTGCTAGTTTTGAGCTAATATCTTATACTCAGCACTCTATGAGGTTTGCCCGTACTTCAAGTTTGGATACATGTCTACAAATGGTGCCATCGCAGAAGCTATGAAGGATGAAAATAGAGTGCACATAATTGATTTTTAGATTTGACATGGGAGTCAATGGATAACTCTAATCCAAACTTTTGCAGCTCGGCCTGGAGGCCACCTCATATTCGGATTACAGGTATCGATGATTCTACGTCAGTATATGAGCGTGGAGGAGGACTGTATATTGTGGGACAGAAGCTATCTAAGCTTTCTCAGACTTTCAAAATACCTTTTGAATTCCATTTTGCAGCCATGTCTGGATGTGAGGTTCAGCTTGAAAATCTTGGAATTCGACTTGGTGAGGCATTGGCTGTGATTTTGCATTCATGTTACATCACATGCCTGATGAAAGTGTCAGTATCGAAAATCATCGAGACAGGTTATTGAGGTTGGTCAAAAGGCTAAATCCCAAAGTGGTGACCTTAGTTGAACAAGAATCAAATACAAATACTGCTGCATTTTTTCCTAGGTTCCTTGAAACACTGGACTATTATACAGCTATGTTTGAATCGAGCAACATTGTTTAGCGAGGGAGGTTGTTAACATTACAGCGTACGAAGGAACGGGGAGAGTGGAACGGCACAAGCTTCTTGGCAAATGGAAGTCGCGGTTCAAAATGGCTGGTTTTAGTCCATACCCCTTGAGTTCTTTGGTAAACACTACAATCAAGATGTTGCTCCAAAACTACTGCAATAAATATAGGCTTCAAGAGAGAGATGGAGCTCTATATCTTGGTTGGTTGAATAGAGATGGAGTTCCATGGAATGAGGTTTCAGGCAAAATCATATTTGTATTTTCCTGTTTCCCCCAAATGCTGAACAAATCTCAATATTTGAACGAAATATATGCTTTTGATGTAATTTGTAACCTAGATCTTTGACAAAAAACAATCTGCTCTTCGTTCCGCAAAGAGGTTTTTGCAGAAGAGATTTATGCGAAAATAGAATAATAAGACTAGACTAGCCTAGCCTAGCCAATTAAGTTTGATTTGATTTGGTTCGATTCAATTCGATTCTGTTCAATTCAGATCATAAGCCTCGGAATTAGCTCTTTATCTCCTATTCAAACAATGGGATAATTGAATCTATTAAAGCCTCGAGGAAATTGAAATTACACTAAAAGCCAATTACAGAAGAAAGACTATTTAAAACACAAATTCAGATACTATTGTGAACATCAACGTTCCACTACTCGTCTTTCACTAAAATAATTTTTACAAAGAACGTAAAGTTTCCACACACTGACCAAAAACCAATGTTTTCAGTATAAATCATTCCTCCTGGAACAGGGCACGAAAATCTCAACCACCCCACTGGAAGAAACTAGAGAGAATATTTTTTTTTAAAAATACTGAATCAGAATCATTTTGATGCAGCCAATCTAACCCTCTGCTGCAGAAAACATTACGAGTTTGCACTAATATGAACAACCATGTCTAAGCCAACAGGTTTCTTTTCTGCGGGTGTTGATCTGGATTCACCATTTATAGCCATATTAGCGTCAGTTCCAGCCGTATTTTGGCAGACGGTCTTTGATGGAGGCGTACAGTGGTCATGTTGTCCTTCATATGTTGTAATAACCATCTTTGGATCATGGGAAGCTCTTTCCACATGTTTCTTAACTGGGCAACCAGTATGTGTACACCTGTAGTAACTCCTTCATAACATAAGAGTGGGGATTAGATCAACAAGGATGCTTACACAGAAGTAGATTATACCAAAGCAAAATAACTGAATTTCTAACAAAGTATATGGATCTGCACTTTTTTAATTTGGGATAAGTCATAATCATATAAGGTCAAAATGCGTATATATCTATAGGATTTCCTACCCGAGAGGAATGATTGGTATATTGAGCAATCAATATAGCAGTAGAAAATGAACTGAAACTGAGTTGATCATGAATAGCCAAGTTCCTTTTTGAAACTGAGTTGATCATGAGCAATCAATATAGCAGTACATTGGACGAAAAATATAAAAGCCAAGTTCTCAAAGATCTTCGAAGTAACATAATTCGCCATGTGGGATTGAATGACCGTAGTTCCTTTTTGAGTTGTTTGGAAATACATTCCTCTTTCTTAAAATTTAAAGTACATGATATACCACCATACACAAATTCTAGGCTACTTTTAAGGGTAAAAATGAATAAAATTGTCCCAAACAATCACTTTTCTAACTTACATAGGACTATTTGCGAGTTTTGGATTTGACATACAGGCAACTTACGGTACTATATCTAATATTGCCATCTATTCAAAGAAAATTGAAGTACACAGTTAATTTCATGAAAAGCAAGTAGCAAACTCTTGAGGTTTAAGAATTAGTAAAACTCGTTAACTTTGCTCATTTTGTAATGAAGTTTAGAGATACTAAACCATAGTGCAACATTATTCCATAATCGAACTGGAAAACAAGAAACGAAATAAATATGGAGCAATCCTAGAAGCTGTGACCTATTTACCTTCCACTGTAAACTTCATTATCATTTGGCTTGAGTGTAAGGATTGTCAGGAGTTAACAAATGAACCCAAATCGATAAGCATCATATATTATGTTGACAGATGTATGTTGTCAATAGTTTTCAAAAGGTAGTTCAAATAAATTATAAAAATTCTTCAGTGATGACCTATAAAGCAAGTACAATGGCTTGAAGATTCAAACTTTTTATTTGATAATATTATACTCATAAAAAATTGGGTTTAAGTCTTTCAAAAGCAGCCTCTCAAATTTCAGCTAGTTGCCCCCATAATATGATCTTGATGATGATAAATAGAAGGCAGTTAGTAACAAGCAATCCACACAGCTAATACCATGTAACAAAAAATTGTCATTCTGCACTGTTGAAAATTATATTACCTAGGGTATTAGATCTTGATGAAGTTATAGAAGTAGGCAGTAACAAGAATCCACATGGCCAACCATGTAGCAAAAAATTGTCATTCAGCATTTTAGAAAATTATATTACCTTGGGTTCGCATTGCCTTTAACAAATTTCTGCCCATATTTTCGCCAGCGGTAGCCATCATTCACTACATCAATCTCACTTATAGTCTGAACAACATGTCGTGATTCAGAATTGGGTTTATTCAGTTTATCATCAACTCCAGAAATCTCTCTCTTCCTGCAAAGGCATTAGTCCAGTGACAAAAATGTTAAGCCCATAGCAAAGGTCATACAATAAAAAAACATGGAAAGCTTCTGGTTGAACATACTGTCGTTTCGAGTCTGAACAGCTATCATTTTCATCACAGATTTCAGTACTTGACCGTGAAGCTGCACCTGCCTCACGATCACCAGTTTCTGTAACAGGCAATGGCTGTGAAGTCTCCCTTGGTTCCATATGTTGAGATGCATCACCAGGTGCAATTGGCTCAGCAACAACTGAAAGGTCAGTAAATCAGTCAAGATTTGTTCCAAATGTCAAAATAATCAAAGCTGAAATTTAGGAAGTAATCAAAGTTACCTTCTGATGCAGTCATGATCAGTGACCCTGGTCTTCGCACTAGAAGACCAGTGGCCACATGGGGACTGTGTTGTGGTTTAGGATGGTCATGATTCCCAAGGTAATTAACATCTTTTAGATTACCATCATATGATCTCTCCACTTGCTTTTTCACCAGGCAATTTGGGTAAGTACATTTGTAGTAGCTTCGAATAAATTCATTTCCTTTTACAAGCTTCTGCCCATATTTTCTCCAGTTGTAGCCATCATCTAATGATTTTTCTGGTACTTTAGAGGGAGTGTTTTCTGGATCAGATTGCAATCCTTGAACTCCAGGGTCAGGGTTCCTTCTCGGTGCCAATTTCTCTGCTTTCTCAGGTCTTGTAGAAAATGAAAAATGCTGTTGATAAGAATGTGATGCAGGCCCTCCAAGTTCCGAACTTGGTATTTGTGGAAAACTGTCTGAGACTATTTCTTTTTTTATAGAAACAGATTTTTCTTCATTGCTCATTGAATCATGGCATCCAGCAACCCAGCATTGTTTAGACTGTGGATTGTTAGATTCTCGTTTCGGTATAACAGAAACTTTCTCAGAGACATTGGAGGGAGTGCTTCCTTGATCAGACTGTGAACCACAGGCTACAATGTCAAGGTTCCTCCTTGGCTGCAACTTCTCAAGAGCTTTCTCTGGAATAGTAGAATAAGTGGATTTATGTTGACGATATTGTGATGCAGGTATGTCGGATATGAAACTTGGACCTGGCAGCACAGCATCTGGAGCCTTCTCCTTTTTGACATTAACAATTCTTTCTTCCCCCATTTCTGACTTTTGCAATACAGCATCAGGGCTCTGTCTCGGCTGCAAATCATCAGTTGTTTTGGGGATTATAGGTATTCCATAGGGAATACTTTCTTGATCTGATTGTAACTTAAGAACTCCAGTGTCAGGGTTCTGCCTTGGCTGCAATTTCTCCATAGCTTTATCTGATCTTGTAAAATAAATGTATTGGTCTATATCATATTGGTTCTCTGGATTTGAACTTTTTGTTTCCACCACAATATCAGAAGTGCTCTCCCTTTTAATAGACGCAGCTTTGTCTGCTTCCCATAATTCTGATACACCACATCTGGCTTCAGTATTTTGCCTATGCTGCAAATCATTTGATTCTTGCTTGGGTGTTACAGATGATTGAGATGCAGGATTACTATTCTCAAGATTTTGCTTCAACAACAAATCACCTGATTCTCTCTCAGGCATTGCACAAAGAGAGTTTACTTCTTGACTAGATTGTAACAACTGAATGCCAGTAGGTTTGTTTTGTCTCTGCTGCATGTCACTAGACATCTTCTCGCAAATAAATGGGGGAATGCACCCTCCTGTTGATCAGACTGCGATGTATCTGACTTCAGATTAGTATTCAGTATCCATGCTTCATAATGATAGTCAAAATGAAAACAACGAAGATAAAATTCATATGTCAATATGAATTAATCCACAATATTATTGGCCATTTGAGTCTACAGAACCCTGAGAGAAGCAGGAGACGAGAATTAATCTCTAACGTGAACGCGGGTGATGCTTAACGGCGTGAGACACAAGTGTTCGAACACCGACAGGTGAAACAAAGGTGATTACTCTAACAACAATCACTGGTCAAAAATGCCTACTGAGTGTAACTTTTATATAAAAAATTATCCAACACAGAAACGAAGAGGACTATCACAGTAAGTCACCAATAATCTCTCTCTTAGACTCTTACAAACACAATAGGCTCAGAAGACCACCTATCTCTCTCTCTCTCTCTTGCAGCCACCAACCAAGACCATCACTCTTTCACTCTTTATTTTCTGTCGTATTTGTTTATAAAGAGATCTTCTTAGATCAACATGTTGCCCCCTAAGAACTAGATCTGTCTTTTTTCTATCTGAAATTTTAGAACCATTTGTCTTGCATATGTCAGGTCCGTCCAGTGTTTATATGGGATTGTTTTAATTGTTTTCTGAGCTCGCTTAAGCTTATGTTTAATGCCCAGTTGTTAATTTTCATTTTCTTGCATACCCAGTTGTTCGCTGATTGTGCCTTTTTTTCTACTTGTAGCGATACTTGGTTGTAAGTTTCTTTCTTAACAAATATATAATTTCTTGCATTCAGTATTATGAGTTATGAATTAATATCATTTTTAAAAATAAAATAAATGGGGCCCTAAACAGGTATGGGGACCCCACCCTGCCTTAAATGGGGGTGGGGACAGGGAGAGCTTTGCTGGCCCATCCCGCCTCGTTACCATTCCTAATCGGAAGTACAAAATTCCAAAATAGTAGTAATAACTCTTTGGATTTTTCTCAGAGATGTGCGAAGGAAGAGCTTCTTGTGTAACCATCAATGCAAATAAACACTAACAGCAAAAGGTGGTAAGCCAATTCCCATTTTCAATAGCTCTATCTATTTCCAAGGCAAAGCATTTTATAATAGTCATTCAAGACAAAAACTCAAAAAGATTCTAACCGGGCCAAACAATGTTATAAAAACATTGGTTATGTGCAAACAAAACACAAAATAACTTTTTCTCGTAAAACATCCAGAATTTAAAAGTTGAAATTAAATAATAGGTTGTCGTTTCTCCACCTCAATATAATCATCCATAATCACTAGGTTCCTCAACTATTGAACACCTCTGTTGGTTGTTTTTTCTACTATGTTTCCAACATCCTTTACTCAGATGAGTTAATTCTCCAGGAAATTTCAGCTTTAAAATTTTGTTTAATTTCTAAGTTGCGCGTACTATTGGATTGAAGAGACCAAATAAAGCACACATACCAAATATGCAACTAGCATTGCTCATTTAGCAGACTCAAATGCATACACACGAAAATATGCTATTTCTAGAATTAATAAAATTCCATCTTCATCTTGTCAAATAAATAAATAAAACAAAAACATTTCCTCTTCACCCACCAAATTTATAGTTCTACAACTTTTCATCTCAATTATATAAATTGATTTCAATTTTTTGTGCATTCCTAGTTCCTTCGAAGAACAATAAGCACATATACCACACAGCAAGGAATCGATTCAAAAAAATTCAAGAAATTCTTACAAAAAAATAAAAGAAAATTCATAAACCTTAGTCATAGCTGGTTCACCTTTCAATTCCAAGTTTCAGGAGAAATTAACCCAAAATAATAATAAAAAAAAAATACACAATTGAAAACAGAAAAAAACCCGGAACAGGGATTCAATTACCTCAGCTTTATCCAATTCTGGGTAATTTTAGAAGAATCAGAGGCGGATGCCTGCGGATGAGGGGGAAACAGAAAGATTCATTTTTCCAGCCAAAGCAGAATTGACTTGACCAAGTAATAATTATTATACCAAATACTAACTCAAAGATGAACCGTGGATGAGTGACAACAGTTTTGACTAGTATGCGGGAGCGGCAGCCGTTGGATATATGTGATCGCCCCCATTATTTCTTAAATTATAATTTATTTTTTACTGTCTTCTTATTAATCACACATTTAATATTACACATAAATTCAAAAATATTTTCTTTTTTTAACTATATATTCTCCAAAAATTTAATTTTCCTTTCATTATAATCTGAAATAATGGAGACCAAATGGGCATAATCTTTTTATTAAATCGATGTTTCCAAAACTCAGGTTTGTAAATTTACAAATTTTCATTTTTCACTTAAATTATTTTATTTAAGCTGGTCACTAAAGTTCAATTTTAATTTGATTATTTTGTTTAGACTTATTGGCGTAATACCCACCTTCTATATCTGTTTCGCGTGGAAATCGAGTCTCACTAACAATTAAAAGAAGGTTCAGACGATCGTGTAAGTAACAACAACCTTTCGAGACAAAATCCCAACGGGGGGGTGCTTTATTTATGAAGATCACAATTTGCAAGAAAAAAAACGCCTCTAAGGGGCACAAGCACACTGAATTTGCAAAGTAATTGAAAGTAACAAGAAGAAAGAAAGAAATGACATCACATAATTCTCGATTTGAGAGTCGTTTGATGGATCACTTCTTTCATGTTTTCTTTTCTCTTTTATACTCCTTTGACATTTTTTCTTGTACAACCGTTTGAAAACTTCTCATCGTCCTGTAACTACCCACTTTCTCCACAATGAATGACTTGTCAAAATGAACTACCATTTTTAACTGCTGTCATTACTTCCATCATTTAACTGCTTGCAATCGAGATTACTAGATTGTGGAATGAACTGTTTCAATAACCGTTGCTTTATATAACGACAAGACACCATCCTTTGGGCGTCTCGCAAGTTTGAGCGATGATGGGTTTCCGCTATTTGGGAGTCTCGCAGGTTTAAGTGATGATGGGCCTCCTCTACTTGGGTGTTTCACACATTCTCGTTTGGGCCCATCCTTTGAATTTCCTAACTGGGATTCATTCTTTAGACCATTTAATTGGACCTCATTTTTGTATGTCAACAATTACCGCTCAATATGGCAAAATTAATATAAACTATTAATTTTATGCCATATTCATCCTTTATATTTCCCCGCGATGCTTGAAATCCAAAATATGCGGCGAATTTCAATCATTATTTTGTTTGGCAATGACCTTCTACATCTCAAAAAGTGCAGAATCATACAACTCCTATAAACCAAAAAAACATGCCACTTCATCTGGCCATTATACCCACATTCTGCATCATCGCGTTTCTTTTACATATAAAGATCACTGTTCATCTTCTTGTTTCTCTACTTTTACACTCCTTATTGAAAGCCATTACTTTAGCTTTAAAGGCCTGAATATCGGCCATATTTTCTTGTTGCGGCAACTCATTAGAGTTCCTTGATTATCTTTTTGCCAATTACTGGCTCTTCAAGGGCCACTATGTTTGGCCTCATTTGATTGAATATTCCAGTAAGTGTATCTACTGAAAATGGCTCTTCGCACTGTGCGACAATTTGAGTCTCTTCCCTGTTTTGAACTACCCTGACAGGTCTATAATTTCCTTCGTACATGAACATTTCTACTTAATTTACTTCTGCGACAAAGGGTCTATGGTCTGCTTACACCACTTCTGCTTCGCCTTTGTCGTTCCAGAAAACCAAGCATTGGTGGAGCGATGAAGGTATGCACCGACTCCCGTGAATCCAATTTCTTCCTAGTAACACATTGTAACTAGTAGGACCATCTATCACAAAAAAGACTGTGGTCCTAGTAGTGGTTCCCACAGTTATGTCCAGTGGCATCACCCCTTTAGCTGAAATTGCTACCCCCATTGAAACTTGTGAGAATAACTTTTGTCGGGATCATATTGCTTTCTGTTTTTGCAAATTTTTTCATCATTTTGGACGGGATGGTATTTATGGTTGCTCCATTGTCGATGAGCACTTTTGCCACATGTATACCATTGACTAAGGCCTTCACATATAATGGTCTCAAGTGCTTGGTTAACTTCATATTTGGTCTCTTAAAATGACATTTTCAACTACATCTATTTCCACTTCCTGTTTATCCTCCGTTGGATTATTTCCTTGTAACAAGTCGACGTACAATATTTCACATTGAGTTTCTGCTTCCTGGATTTCCTCCTTATTTTCTTCTAATGCTTCTTCTTCGGTTGTCCAATCTGTAGAGGGAGGTAATATTTTTGGAGGTGACACATATTTCTCAGAGCGAGGCACTCTCACCCTTTTCTTGGGCGTGCTATATAATACATAGTAGTCAAAAGAACGCCCAGATGGTTTGCCCAACAAATCCACCTCGCGGACACCTTCTTGGTGCAGTTGCTTGAATAAAGTGTTGCGCGACACTCCTCTTCTTTTTCTCTCTACTTCTAAGTCAATTTCCTCTTCAATGTCAGTCATGTCGTTGTCCTCTTCTTCATCGTATACCTCCCAAAATGTTTGCCCTTCTTCACATTCCAACAAACACGATTCTTCCTCATTATCTTCCATTTCCTCTTCCTCATTTTCCTTACTTTTGAACGCATTGGCTAGTAAATAGTTATTAGCCATAACAAGAGGTAGTGTACCAAATTGAAGAGTGAGGGGTTGCCCTAGATCTTTTTCATCTTCATCCTTCTTTCCACGCTCAAATTTTGATCTCCCAAAGAACTTTCTGGTAACTCTTCCATTGATTCGCCCATACTAACCTCTTTATCATCTTTAAGAACATTTTTGTTAGCCACATCAAGCATTTTAGGTGCTTTAGGACGTGACAATTCCTGCTGCTGTCTCATTATTCGTCCATAGTTCCGTTGAAAATGTCTTTGTTGGGTTCTGGTCATTTCGTTAAAAGGTACAACTCTTTCTGCATTATACTGGAATGAATGCCATACATTTGGTGGCGAGGTTGCGACTTGAATGTTCTCCCATTGTTTATCGGCCTGAACTGCCTCTCAAAAGGCTGTCTCCCATAGAATGACATACTCCGTCTTCCATCGGGCTGAAAATTTGGAATAATATTTGGACGATGGTCACATTGCCACGTTCCTGGTCTTTCCATATTTTCATTCACTTCTCCCTTTCATCTAGCACACAAGATACATTCGCCCTTTGCATACTCCTTTCCTTTAATATGTTAAAAAACATTAAGATATGACTCAGAATCTTCTTCTCCATCATCTACGACCAACTTGAATTTTGGTAACTTATTTTTGAAACCAGCCGTCACCATATTCACCCCCAAGTGGCTGTGGGAAAGGATTTTCACCCACTGCCATCCTCTTAGCTTCAAATGTGATTCGCTTTGACTCAATGACATCCTGTAACACATGTCGAAAAACCAAAATAATTATTAGTCAAATGTGATCATACATTGTGCCATTTACAATATTTTTTACCCTTAATTTGTTCAGATTGCAATTTATGCTTGTCGTTCAATTTTATCTGCTTATCCTTANTAGAGTTTTTCATTTGTTCTTTTTCTCTTATTAAATGTTCATATCTATCACGTTAGCGCTCAACTGAAACAGGTTAGGAAATTCTCTGTCTTGGAATGTCTTTTTTAAATCAAAACTCAAACAACTTTGAGCGATTTTAACAAATCTTTTTTCGGACAAAGACATAAAACATTTGCTTATACCTGTCTTAAACCTCTGAAGAAAACTTTCTGCCCATTCGTTTGGCATTTGACGTAAATTCGCCAAGTTGGCCAAAGTAACTTCAGATTCAGTTTTGTAAAATTGAGCGTGGAACAATTGTTCTAGTTGTTGCCATGTTTAGACTGAATTTGCGGCAAGTTAATGAACCATGAGAAAGCTATTCCTGTTAACGAACTAGTGAACAATCTCATTTTGTGATAATCAGTTACTTCATCACATTACAATGTGAATCGTCCTATATGTTCCAGAGTAGAAACTTCTCCCAGATCGGTAAATAATGAAAACTCTGGTACTTTGTACCCTCTAGGACACGGATATGTTTGATCTATCCAATCAAGATATGACTTTGTGTAAGTCAGCCTAATAAAAGGACGCATCCTAAAAACCATTTGATCATGTACTATCTCCATAATTTGATTCATGAACACGATGTTGGGATCATATAGAACTCCTATAGGTTGATTTATTGATTCCATTGATTCGCCCATACTAACCTCTTTATCATCTTTAAGAACATTTTTGTTAGCCACATCAAGCATTTTAGGTGCTTTAGGACGTGACAATTCCTGCTGCTGTCTCATTATTCGTCCATAGTTCCGTTGAAAATGTCTTTGTTGGGTTCTGGTCATTTCGTTAAAAGGTACAACTCTTTCTGCATTATACTGGAATGAATGCCATACATTTGGTGGCGAGGTTGCGACTTGAATGTTCTCCCATTGTTTATCGGCCTGAACTGCCTCTCAAAAGGCTGTCTCCCATAGAATGACATACTCCGTCTTCCATCGGGCTGAAAATTTGGAATAATATTTGGACGATGGTCACATTGCCACGTTCCTGGTCTTTCCATATTTTCATTCACTTCTCCCTTTCATCTAGCACACAAGATACATTCGCCCTTTGCATACTCCTTTCCTTTAATATGTTAAAAAACATTAAGATATGACTCAGAATCTTCTTCTCCATCATCTACGACCAACTTGAATTTTGGTAACTTATTTTTGAAACCAGCCGTCACCATATTCACCCCCAAGTGGCTGTGGGAAAGGATTTTCACCCACTGCCATCCTCTTAGCTTCAAATGTGATTCGCTTTGACTCAATGACATCCTGTAACACATGTCGAAAAACCAAAATAATTATTAGTCAAATGTGATCATACATTGTGCCATTTACAATATTTTTTACCCTTAATTTGTTCAGATTGCAATTTATGCTTGTCGTTCAATTTTATCTGCTTATCCTTATACAATTTATCGAATATAAGGTCAGCTTTGGTAATATCAAATGAGAATATCCTATCCTTTTTGTTTTCGTCTTTTACAGGCTCATTCTTGTCCGATGTTCTAAATTTAACCATCATAGGACAAGCTTATGCATCTCCCTTAATCAATTCGGCCAAACATATTCCGTCTGATTGTAATAATCGTCATTAACGGCATGAACATCAAAATTTGAGTCTCTATAATAAGCCACTTTGCTAGAGTTTTTCATTTGTTCTTTTTCTCTTATTAAACGCTCATATCTAATCACGTTAGCGCTCAACTGAAACAGGTTAGGAAATTCTCTGTCTTGGAATGTCTTTTTTAAATCAAAACTCAAACAACTTTGAGCGATTTTAACAAATCTTTTTTCGGACAAAGACATAAAACATTTGCTTATACCTGTCTTAAACCTCTGAAGAAAACTTTCTGCCCATTCGTTTGGCATTTGACGTAAATTCGCCAAGTTGGCCAAAGTAACTTCAGATTCAGTTTTGTAAAATTGAGCGTGGAACAATTGTTCTAGTTGTTGCCATGTTTAGACTGAATTTGCGGCAAGTTAATGAACCATGAGAAAGCTATTCCTGTTAACGAACTAGTGAACAATCTCATTTTGTGATAATCAGTTACTTCATCACATTACAATGTGAATCGTCCTATATGTTCCAGAGTAGAAACTTCTCCCAGATCGGTAAATAATGAAAACTCTGGTACTTTGTACCCTCTAGGACACGGATATGTTTGATCTATCCAATCAAGATATGACTTTGTGTAAGTCAGCCTAATAAAAGGACGCATCCTAAAAACCATTTGATCATGTACTATCTCCATAATTTGATTCATGAACACGATGTTGGGATCATATAGAACTCCTATAGGTTGATTTATTGGTGGAATTACTTGAGGCCTAATGTTTGGTCATTGGTTTGTGGCAAAAACGTCGTTATTTAAACCATAATTACCACTAGCTTGAGTATTTCCGCCATCATTAACACGCGGAGTGTTTTGTCCACTGGGTTGGACATCGTCTCTCTGTCCATTGGTTTGGACATTATCTCTTGCATTTTGGTTACCCCCGGTTTGATACTCCATTACCACTATTCAAATTTGCCATTCCATTATCCCCCTGGTTTGAAGTAGAAGGACCAAGAGATAGTTATATTCCTTGATTCTGACTCGAGACTGGGGAATTATGTCCCACAATCATCCTGGCTTGAAAGTGATTCCCTATATTTGGCATAACAAGTTGACAAATTTGGCCTACTAACTTATTCATGATTTCATTCAAAGTATTTAGTTGTTTGGCCATGTTGTCATAATGTACATTTCCATTTTGAGTAAACATTTCCATATTATGAATATTTTGTAAATTTACCTATTCAACGACATCTTATGTAAGTTCACCAAGCAATGAGCGCATGGTTCGAGGACTCAATTATGTCATTGGCTCGTAACGACTTTGACTTTGTCCTTCTGATTGTGGAGTACTTTGCTGCTCCTCGTATTGTTCGATCGCAGACTGGACTATTTGTTGGCTTGCTGGCTCCTTATCAGAGTTTTTCTAAGGTATATTGCTTCACTTTTTGTATCTTCAAATACCAAGTGTCCCACTGGGCGTGCCAAATTATTTTGAGCCTCGCCAACAATTAAAAAAGGTCAAACGATTGTGTAAGGAACAAAAACTTTTCAAGACAAAATCCCAACGAGGGGTTCTTTATTTATGAATATCACAATTTGCAAGAAGAAAAATGCCTCTAAGGGGCACAAGCACACTGAATTTGCAAAGTAATTGAAAGTAACAAGAAGAAAGAAAGAAACGAAATTACATAATTCTCGATTTGATAGTCGTTTGATGGATCCAAGAACTCAAACAGACATTGACAACCCCACCAGTTCTCACAAAACTAGAGCCTGGAGATACATATTTTTTTGTACTTGGCAGTTTCTCAAAATGCAGTAAGTGGGTATTGATGAAAGTGGTCAACAAAGCTCAACAATCAATCTATTATGTGAGCAAAGTATTACTTGACGCGAAGACCAAGTGTATTAGCCGAACAACTTGCTCTTGCCCTAGTTGTGGCAGCACGAAACTACGACAATATTTTCAATTTCAAGAAGCTTGATGTCTTAGGAAGATTACTGAAGTCGGCAATTAAACTTGGTGAATTTGATATAGAGTTCAAACCCCGCTCTTCCATCAAGGGGCAAGTGCTAGCAGACTTCATTGCAGAGCTCATCCCTAGCCCTCGGGTCTCGAGCACCGTACAAGATACCTGGGAAATATTTGTTGACAGGGCGTCAAACTCCTCGGGCTCGGGTGCAGGGGTCATTATCAGCAGCCCGGATAA
>CAIGRB010012168.1:84342-111421 GCA_903798255.1 Fraxinus quadrangulata
CAGAACTCACCCTAAGGTTATGTGGGCTAGGAGATAACCCGACCACCGCCTCTACGGACATGTGGAAGATATTTGTAGATGGAGCATCTAACTCATCGGGCTCGGGTGCAAGTTCATAATTACAAGCTCGGACAAGCTCATGAAAATTCGGTGTGCCTCAAATTTGAATTTGAAGCTACGAACAACAATACAGTCGTCATTGCTCTAGAGCTCGCCAATAACCTTGAACTTGAACACATCAAAAAAATTTAGCGACTCGTAACTTTTGGTTGGCCAAATTGAAGGTACATTTGAAAGGAAAGACGAAAAGATAAGCTTATATTGCCTAAAAGTCGTGATCTTCAAAGACAATTCAAGAGTTGCGAAATTATAAAAATTGCCTGAGCCGACAACTGTAAGGTCGACACCTTGTCTAGACTCGTCTTCATGGGAGTTGATGCCATTGATAGAACAGTCCACATCAGATACATGATGGAACCAAGCATAAGTCGAACATCCTCCGTTATGAACATTGATCATGAGTCCTCATGGATTGTAATGTCCCGACCCTATATGGACCGAAATATTACTAGAACAATTGTATCTCAATCGTAGACTCAAAATTAATTTAACAATTTAGTTTAATTAGCTATATTTTTCGAATGCATAAAGATTTACTTTAAAATTTTCTTAAGTATTATATTTATATATATGTTTTTTACTTGTTCTTTTTTTTCAAATCAACACAATTTAACACTAAAAGAAACAAATTTAAAAAGTCTTTAGAATGATTTCCATGCATGTACCCATTATTGACGTGAACATTCTTGGCAAAAATAAAAATGTTGTTTTGCTTTTCTTTCTCAAGCGGCAAATGTCAAAATAAATTTGTTTACATAATTATCAATCTCGAAACTTCACAAAATTTTAAGGGAAGGTAGGAAACTTCTTATAATATGTCATATCCAAAAATCGGCTTCTTTCGACAATACAACCAAGATTGGATGGGTCGACTTTATTCAATTGAACTAATCATCCCCAGGTTGCATACATTCGTCATAACGCTTGAGCTTGATTGATTTCTCAAGATTCCCATGACCAATGTAATGCACGTGCGACCTCGTTCTATTATGCAAAGTCTTAACGTCCTCGTGCAATAATGTTCTTCGAAACTATTACATAATTTTTCATAAATTTGGTGCCTCGGACCTAACATCATATTGAAAGGCTTGAGCGTCGTTAATCTATCTTTCATTTTCATCTTTCTCATGTTTGTTACTTTATTAAGAAGATCGATTGCTCGAGCTTGATACTTTATTCAAATTAAATGACTGGTCGAGCATTAAAATTGAACAACATTGGCAATTATGGGACAATACAAAGTAACAGCAGTCAGCACAAAAAGTTTAAACCCTAGTCTGATAATGTACTTGTTACAATTCATCAAAAATTGTATCAAAAAATAATGCTCGGGTGAGGAGGTCGAGACAGTCTAGATCTTCATTGGTCGAGGGCCTATTAACTACATCAATGTCTTCAACCTCGACCTCAGACCCAACCTCAACCATGGTCTCTTCGGACTCAAAGAGCTCAAGATCATCAGTGACTTCGGGTATTGGCTGAAGAGCTTTGACCTCAGCCTTAGGGTGCTTGGCTTTGATGTAGGCACGAGCTTGTTTGAAAAGTATACACATACACCTTGAGTGTACTCATCCCTCAAAGTACCAAACTCATCGGACTTTTTAAAATTTTCCACTGTATTCGCCTTAGTAACTAGCTTGGCCTCGAACTTTGTAGTTTTTTGCTCAATCTCGAGCTTTGCATCCTTAGCTTCATCCTTCACAGCACTAACTTCCTCTTGAGCATGTCGCTAGGTAGCCTTCAACTCAGTGTTCCTTTTTTAAGGAGCTCATTCTCTAGGTAATCAATCTTTTGGGCCCGACGTCCTAGCTCCTCGTTCAAGCTAGCTATTTTCTAGGACTAGTTGTTCCCCTGGATGGACAATCTTGAGCCACAGTCATGGCCTACATACAAAAACAATTATAAGTAGTACTCGAGACACCAAGATAAAGAAATTATTAGAAAAATGAGTTTGAGTTTCCTTTAAGGTTAGCATCTCAAGTGTTTGCAATCCTTCTTTGAAGCTAAGGTCCTTGCCGTTAAACCTCATGAACAATCACGGCATGAGTGTTTACTTCTCGGGCTACTCGACAGACGATGGCTGGGGTGGAGTAATGTCATCATCGAGGTTACGACCACCACCGTGAGCCTTGGAATATTAGCCTGAGGAGTCACATTAACATTCTCTTCATCCCTATTGCTCAGCGTTTGATCCACAGCCCTTGAAGTCTCACCAAGGCCTCTTCTCGACACCTTAGGAGTGCTGGCTCGATGCCTCTTTTTCCCTTTCTTTCCCACTTGTTTGGTCGAGGATGTCTTCGATTTTGCTTGCATCGCGATCTTTGCAACAAATAAAAAGAAAAATATACCAAGTAATTAGACCAATTGTAAGCTGCTTGGGCAAGATAACTTTCGAAAAGTAAAAGTTAGTTCCTACCCTTGACGCCCTTCATGTTAGCAAAGATCATCAATTCTATAGGCTAGAGGCTCGAGTTTAGCCAGGCTCTACCTATCCCTTTCTAACACCTATGCCTTGACCTTCGTTAAATCGTTCGGTGTTCGAGATAGTCCATCGAGAACTAAAAGGATGATCTGGATCTTGGGGGAGGATAATTAATAAATCTCGGCATCTTGGGGACTTTAAAGTCACCTTGAGAAGACAAGTAGATGAAACAATTAAAGCCTGGAAGTGTATTCAATCCGAAAACCATCCTAAGTAGGTCTAACCTAGGAATATGGCTACCAACATGCTACGAAAAAATACACGAGCAACCTCCATCCATTTGGAACTGCTGCCCTGGACACACGCCTTGATCAACCAAAATTTCAATAAAAAAAGATGGACGGGCCACCTAAGCCCCCCTTCAAAGCAATCCCTAAAAACCACCAACTTTCCTTCTCGAGCACTATTCACTCTATCATTAGGCTCTGAACGCCGAACGTCACATGTCGACATTATTCTGTATTCTCAGGCAATCCAAATGACCTCGGGCTCTTTATATCTGCAACGGAGCTCGGGAACAGAAAGGACGAGATGGCTATCTAGGGGAACAACATGAGGTATAAGGGAATGCCTTTCCTCGTCGGCCATTGAGCTTGACCCTGAGGAGATACTAGTGCTAGACATTCTTTTTGAAAAAATAAAAACTTAAATTATCTAAAGGTCGTGAGCTCTTACCTTAAGTCTAAACCCGAGGTGGTCCGATGAGTATTTTGAGAGTGAAAGGTGATAAATAAGGTGGGGTAGGGGGGATTTATTGGATTCTAAAGAAGACCAAAGGTCTCTCAATCATAACCCTCAGTCCTTGCTATGTGGCATACCTAGGGCAATTGTTAGCTCCAAAATCAAGGTCACATGTCACTTGTCAACATAATAAGCAGTAATGGCCCATCATTAGGCTGATCACTCCTATTTTCAAGCTGACTAGAATCTTTAGGATGATCACGCCTATTTTTAAGCTAATCACTTCTATCTCTAGGCTGATCACTCCTATTTTCAGGCTGATCATGACTACTACTTAAAACTGACCAGTCCTTCCTTGAGATTGATCACGCCTATCCTAAGACTGCTCAATCTTATCTTAGGGATGCTCGTCCCTGTTACAGAAGTATGCATCTCACCCCAAAAAACTCGATCGTCATGCACAAACCTCTTACATGGATGCATGGGGGCCAATGATATGGTCAACAATGTCCCTTCCTGAACACTTAGGCCCGATGAGCACTTAGGCCCGATGAGTAATTTTGTCCATTTCGTCGTATTTGGTACATGCTCTTCGGGTCTCTGACCTCAGGATAGTGAAACCTCAGGCTTTCCAGTATTCTCTACACCGTGTAGGACTCATCGATCCACCTCCTAGGGTAAGAAAACCTCCCTCTTGTTAGGGGCTCCTTGAGAATAAGCCTAGCCCCAAATTCAATAGGGAGTCAATGTTCCAATTTGAATGTTCACTATGTCAAAAAAGGGAGTCAATCTCCGGCTAAAAATCTGGAACATATGTGTGCATTTGAAAATTGATTTTTGAAAACTATGTTGATCATATTTCACTAATTTTTAAATTCAGTTGCATTCGGTTGACTTATAGCAATTTTCAATTATCGTTTCGTGGTCTAAATCAACTACTCAAAAGTTACAATTGAGTCCTCAAACTTTGGGTTTCACTATTTTTTGTCGTTATTCACTTCTTTATTTCAAATTTACCTCTAATTATCAAGTTTCACCAAATCAATATCAACTTATACTTGATTCAACTTACCCTAATGTTTCTCAAGTTTAGTCTAATACTCTTTTGATTTCTCAAAAGTATATGACTTTCATGCTATTAGGAAAATGTATTTAAATATAGAGTAATCATCTGTAGAGAAATATTCATAATTCCCTCTCTCAAGGGTATTCACGGGTCCACACATATCAGAATGAACTAGTTCAAATACATCTTTGGCTCTATCTCTTTTTGTCAAAAAATGATATTTTGGTCATATTGCCTTCCAAACAAGATCACAAATTGATAATGGTTCGATCTTAACCGAGTTGAGAGGATCGTCTCTAGTCAATTTTTTGTATTCTATTAAGGTTGATTTGTCCAAGATGCCATAGTTATGTATCACTAGTATAGTGCGACCTTTTATGGTTTATAGTAGTAACCTTTTTTATTTCGTATATTAAATAGTTTAAAATATAAAGACCATTAGTTAAATATTCAGCTCAAACATGAACTTTATTCATTAAGATGCTAATTGTATTAAACGTTGATCTTATAGAGTAACCTTGTCCTATTAAATTGAAAAACAAAAATCAAATTTTTGCTTTATTCGCGAGACATAATAACAGTCTTTAAGAAACAAATGCCCACCGCTGTTGAAAAAAAAAAAAAATACTCATATGCTTTTGCCAAAAGTATTGCTTTTGTACCTACTATGATTTTAAAACAGCGTTCACTGAGTTTTCTACTTTCCCGAAGCACCTACGCATCAACATGCAAATATGATTAGTGGTTCCAAATCCTACAACTCATGAATTTGCAGTATCAACCACTAAACAATATTTAATAACGAAAAATCTCACTCACACTTTGCTTTTTAGCTAGTACATTTTGGTAGTTTTTCTCCAGTGCCCTTTTCGACCGTAGTTAAAACACTTGCCTTAAGGCTTTCCATCTACTCTGGGCCATTAGTTCCTCTCATGCTTCTTGTTAGCTTTATTCATCCTCTTTTGAAACATTTCTTTCGGTTTGGAACAAGAGAAGCCACCAAACAATGGACGAGCATCGCCATTGTACCCTTAAGACCACTTTCCTCATTACAACTCTATCATCAACTTAATTGATGGTATCTTCATCTTGTGTAAGTGATAGTCCACAATAAACTATGCAAAATCATCAAGTAAAGAATTCAATACCATATCAAACAAGTTTTCTTGACAGATGGTTGAACATAGATCATATTCAAACTATGAAACTTCACAAGTACTTGGGATTTCATGTGGATGTTCTATAAAGTACAAATGGCTTCAAAAGAGTCTTCTTATTTCGATGACCAAACATGCCCTAATGGGTATGTAGTATGTCATATGAGGTACTCCGACTTTCAAGCTTTGTTGTAACATGTTTGACATCAAAGTCAAAATGTAACAGTATACCATCTTGTCGACAGTCACCGACTTAGCATATACAATCCTTTTAGACTTATCACATGGTCTCAATAGGTCCATCAGAACATCCCTCAAGCACAAAATTAAGTTTTTCCACATTGAGCAGTAACATTGAATTACATTTCCAATCCACATAATTTTTTTCGATTAGTTATTTTTGTTTTAGAATAACGAAAAAAATTGGGTCAAGTATATTTCTCAAGAAAATAACCATCCATTGTATATTAAGAATGAGCAGCGAAAAACAATATAGCTTATGATGCATGAATGTATATATAGACCCATCTAGCTATAATAATGCAACGACTACTTGATCATTGTGATCCAACATGCCCCTCTATAGGAAATGTTACTGTGTCCAATGATCAAGTTGCCCTCCCACTAGACATATTATAAATGACGATAAAACGTCAATAAAAGTTTAGTATTGTTTTATTTGGTCACCAAAATCATAAATGAAAGCCTTTATAGAAGATGAGATTTGAGTGTATAACCTTTGTCTCGATCTCTAGATACTTGAAAATAATTTTTCCATCTATAGAATTATATTCTATCTAGACAATCTTATCATAAAGAAACCCAATCAAGCAACTCGAATTACGTAAACTTCCTACAAGGTTCTGTTACAATACCAGCATAAGACAAATGTGTTACTTTACTTATGGATTGATCAAAGGAGATCACGGGTTTGAATTTTAATAAACATCATCTCATACTCAATATTTTTAAAATAGTGGATTTTAAATAATTACCAACTGTTCATATTAATCAAGTTAACATACTGTTCAATTATTATGGTTTTTCCATCCAGAAATATCTAATCTAAATTAAATTAAATTAATCAAGAAAAAATTGTTGTTCAATGATATGTATTTTATTCATAGTTTCACAAGCGATGTCATAAATATGAACAGCCCAAAAATTCTAATGATCCAATAGTAGCAATCCAAACAGCAATAGGATTCTACCACCACACTTGTAAAAATTAATTAATTCCGAACTCGACTTATCCAAATCCAACTCGATCTGTACAAATAGATCGAGATAAAAAGTCGATCCGAACTCACCCGACACGAACGAATCGGATTTCATGGCGATGCAAGCTGTTGCTTAAGCATGGAGCAAGCAAGTTGTTGCTTAAAAAATGGTATTTCATTTTTTTTATAATCTACTGTAAATTCTTGAATGCTTTGCTATCTCAGTCTTCAATCTTCAATCAATTTGCAAGATACAAAAATTGCAAGAATTGTTATAATTACATAAATCCTATGTCCTAGGATCACAATTTTGAATATAATTGAAAAAAAAATTAAATCAAGATAATAGAGTCGTAATCTATCTTGTTATAACCTCGATATAATAAATTATAATAAAAAAATAGGCCATAAATAACTGGATCACACTTTAAAATAATTCAATCATCATAATAAAATATTCATAGACGTCGTTCTACTAGAATAAGTAATCAAGATTCAGAAATAACTAGCATGTGAACAATCTAGATTGCTCCAATACCAGTTGTTGGAATGCGAAAGTTGAATTAGTGGAAATTATAAAATTCTTTAATTTAAATTCGATGATTAATTCTTGAATTAATTCTAAATCATGAACTTCCAATTTTCTTTATCTCGAGCTTCCAGTTTTTAATTCCAATAACTTAATGCTCCAAACCTCCAAATCTCTATGGCGTTCTTCAAAGTTGAGCCTACACCGGTGGGTTAGCACTTTCTTTTAATTAAATCAAGAAACTAATTCTCAGACTGAACAATAAGAAAAAAAAATGTATTTTTCTCACACTCTCTCTCTCTCTCTCTCTCTCTCTCTCTCTCTCTCTCTCTCTCCAATTTGAACACTATGAAATTGTGTATTATAATTATTCTAGAATTTCTATATCCATCTAGCCTCTATTTATCTGTAAAGATATTTCAATCTAAGTACAATAATAATTTCAATTTCAAATAGAAGTCTTAATTAAAATCTGAATATGGGTTTTAATTAAAGACTACATCCAATTAGTTTACATTTAATTACATGTATAGTCTTAAAATTTCAATTACAAATATAATTAAGTTTGCAACTTTTATATCAATTTTAACCAAGTACAAAACTTTATTGTACTTACTATTAAGCTCAAAACTATTATAATTACCGTCATTAAGTCCCATTACTTTGTAGAGTTACCATAGGGACCTGATCAGACATACATTATCTAATCTTCAATAATTAGATCATGTCTAGTCGACCTAGACCAATCAATTTAATTATTAGTCTTTACTTTTTCCACTAAAGGCAAAAAACTGAACTTTTAGGATATATAAGATCACAAAAGTCAATAAATCTGTAATACTTTCCTCTGATCTACTGTATATGTATTTTATCTCATTTCGAGATTCGATAACTAGATACAAGAATAAATGACCACTTTACCCCTTTAATTATGTCACTAACTTAAGTACAATTTTCTTCATGGTCCTATGAACAAATCACAGATGTTGAAGTTTAGTCGTCGCTAAACACTGGGCTCAGATTTTAACCGTTTAACAGAAAATACATAAATAATCACTTGTAAAAGAGGCTTTCTGGCAGACTGTATGTAACTTTTGGGATTAGATGGATGTTTCTTAAAAAGGACATTTGGAGGTCAGATTCCTGAACATGTGGCACTAGATACCAATGATTGCATTTACCTAGTAGCATATGCAATAATGTAGAGAGAGAATGCTATTACTTGGAGGTTGTATGTACGACTTATGGGTAAAGATTTGAAGATCTTGAATAGTAATGATATTATTACCTTTATACTACTTGGAGGTTGTTCGTACGACTTATGGGTAAAGATTTGAAGATCTTGAATAGTAATGATATTATTACCTTTATGATGTAAACCTTATTGCATGATGTAACTTTGGAACCCACATGAGATTTGATACGAACCCCAAGAAAGTTAAAATTAGAGTTATAACCTTGACTCGATGATTTCCTGAATCAAGAACCAAGGCTGGAAGTGTTGAACATCACAAAGATTGAAATTGAAATCTCACTTTTTGATTAACCTCCTAAATGTGTTGTTTGTTGTACAATGAATGTCTTATCTATGTAAACATAAAGAAATCCTATTCTACTCGAAAAATATGAAGATAAACTTAAACAAATAGGGTCTGAAATGAAATCGAGAAAATTAAACAGTCCTTCGATTTTTGTATGTGCATGCACGCCGTGTACAACGGTGCATGCAAACTGTTAACTTGTTTTGGCCTCGGGTTTACAAAAGTTGTTTCCTGCGCACACCCCATTATGCCTGCACGTGCACCCCGTTCTCGAATAAGCTTGCAGTGTTGACCTATGGTTGATTATAACTTTAAAATTTTGATTATAACAAAAAAGTTATTCATGTTTACTAATAATTGAATTTAAAGTAATTATAGTCTTCAAAGATCCAATGATAAAATGATCAATCCTCGATAGAAGATCAAAATCAAGACTATCACAAATTAGACACATAAAGCAGGTCTAGATCGAAGTCATATATTCAAGACAAGTCCTCCAAGAAAATATATTAAAAGACAAACGTCAAAGAAAGTTCAAGATCAAGAGTTTAAGAGCCAAATGTCAACGAATGATCAAGATGAGAGCCAAAGAGCCAACTTCGAAGTAAGATCAAAGAATAGATTTCTTAGTTCAAGTGTAAAGGTGATAACACTTTGATCTTCAGCAATGAATGATAAAACTCAAAAATCTTTTTGTGTACTAAAAGCTATTTTGATTATCACTTGTATAAAATATTTTGATCAAAAGTAAAATTGATTTTCAAAATGATGTTTGGACTTAAATCATATTTTTAAAATATCATTTACCTTGACAACTAGTTAAAACTCCATCCAAAAGTCTAAAATTTGTCTAAATATTTACATCGGATCAAATGGGGTCAAAAACAGGAAAATCGGCCATTGTCAAGTGGAACGATTAGGTCGTATAGATGTTCTGTTTGTGCAATGGTCGGATTTTTTACCATTGTGATTTCAAATGCATAACGACCGTTGACCTCGATTTTTGTACCTCCAATATGGCCAACAGATCCAAAGGCCTCTCGCGTCTACGTAAACCTGATTCATGCACACTAGAACAAACCGTTAGCCACATGTGACTTCCTCCCGTGATAGTAGATTTTGTAGCGGACACTCCGACGTTCAAGTCAGTTGAAGTTGTAAGTATTTGGGTGTAGGAGGTGCTTTAGACGTGAGCGTCCTATGTAAAAAGGGGTTCGGCTTTGGGGGGAAATAGTAACAATAAGGAGAGCAAAGTTATAGCTTGAGAGTCTAAACTTGCATTACTTGGAATGGTACATTTTGAGAACTTTTATAATAGAAGAGGAAGGATATTGACCATAGGATGAAAGCATACATGACCTCATCATCCATGAGATAGAGGCTTTTTGGCAAAGGTATCAATCAATCATAGGCATTTAATGCTAATATTATTTTGTTGCCCAAAAGTCCAACACAACACTTAGACTTGACCTATTTGGCTAAATTGAACGATGGTAGTAGTAAATTGTCACAACAATAACTTACTAATGATTGTATAAAAGATATCCTGCTAAGCCCTTTGCAGCCTCGCCCCATCCATGAGGGTTCGGTTCTCCATATGGGGTCGACTCCACCAAATGGATCAGCTCACCATATAGGTTCAACCTCTTCATAGGGGTTTTGGCAAACTGCCTCTTGGGCAAAATGACGTAGAGTACGGGCCTAAATTTACTAGTTGTGTAATGCTATGTAGGGGTTTTTGAAGCATTGATAGAAAAGGCATAACAATAGTCCTCGAAGTCCATGTATGGATATTCATATAATGCATAGACTTTTAAGTTGAAATCTATTTGTTGTTAATTTATTCTTTATTCTACTTGAAGCATGTGGCATTTTGCAAAGAAATAGCGAATAGCGTAGCACATTTATTTGTCCCTAAAGTCCATATAATGTGTGGACTTTTAAGTTGAAATTTCAATGAGTTGACTTATAGTATGATGTGTGGTAGGAAGTCACGACACAGTGCAAACCTGGTTGAAGGCAAGGCCCTTGCTAAATGGGCAAGCTTGTTGATGTAGTTGAAACTTGCGATAAGGCTGAAATTCATCAAAACGATGTCCTTGCTAAGAGGGAAAAACTGCTGAAACATTTGAAGCCTGTGATAAGGCTTAAATTCGTCAAGGTGATGCCCTATATAATATGGCGAGCCTGTTTATGTAGTTGTAGCCTATGGTAAAGCTGAAATTCATTAATGTGATGTTACAATGATTTAAAATGTTACCCCTTTTCTAAGATACGACATGGACGAATGTTTCATGTTTTCAATACGCCTATTTCTTGCATAATTGCATAATGATAACAATTTGTTACAGTTGTTAGAGGCTACGCAATCCACATGCGCGTGCTAAGCATGATTTGATCTGGGTCATCTCAGATTGAGTTTTGCTCATCTAACAGTTGAGGTTTGTCCTTTTCGCCTATAAAATAGGCCTAAACCATTTGTTCACTTTTTTACACTTTCCAAAAAAAACCTTCAAGCAACAAAACATCCTTTGTATTTTTCCAGTAGCTTTGAACTTCCTTCTGGCGAGCAATCAAATTTTCTTCTTCTAGTCAATCTGTTTGGTACTTGTGTAAGTCATAGACTATTTTTTCTTAGGTTTTTGTGCTTTGAAAAACATTAGATGACCTCTTCTTCAAAAGCAACAACCAAAGGGGGTTCTTCTGGGAAGGTTAATGTGGCGATGATATGTGTCGAGGCTTGTATTTCAGCAGCCTCAGTGAGTGTAAGGTGGATGGCTCTACATTTTAATGCAGGCGAGCCCCTCTTAGGCTTATATGGGCTCTGTAGCTGTTGAGATGCTTTGTAGAATCTCATTTCCCTTCATACTTGGGAATTCTTGGTGGTACAAAATGGATGGAAGATTGTCATCATCATCATCATCATCATCATCATCATCCAGTTTGAAGGATCTATATGGACCATCTGAATTTTCTTCCTCGACTTGATACTAGGGCAGTTGTGATGTGGTAGCCTAGTTTCTCAAATTTACTACGTCCTATCGTTCTCACCTATTTCTAGGTGGAAGGACTTGTTGTGGCCCATGACTTTGCACATATTCATGTGGCCTTTGCATATGAGGTGGTTATTGGGGCCTATTTCTAGGCAATGATGAGCCAATCCTATAAAATACACTAGAGGGCCTTTGTGGTCTGCATTCTTCTTCATATTTTGGAGGAAAGTTATCCTCCCTCTAGGGTCGGTCATCCACAGGTCGACTGGAGGCGTAATTAGTTAACATGTCTACGACCTTTCTTTCAGCAAGGCTAACCTTTCTTTATCTGTGAGAGTAGGCCCTTTAGCTAAGTTCCTCCTAGTTTTGTTGTTTGAAAACATCTCGTTGAGGCATTTGGTGCCCCACATGTCCTTACTTTTGCATAAGTATTTGCTGCATGGCAGTGTTCTATTGGGCTATGTTACTCATGTCGATAGTCACCCTTCCACCTTTCTTGCAAGGCGTACAGTAGTGCAACTACCTCAACGGTGCTAGTGATGTGGTCGATGAATGTTGACATTAGTTCGGAGGACATCTTCTTCAGAGTACTCTTGTTCACTCCTTGCATGCAAACCATAATTGCTAGAACTTAGTGTATCAATGACATGAATATTGCACAGCACATCAAGTAGTATTCCTTAAGTACTTCCATTTTTTCTTTGTTCGAGAACAAAACCTTTATTCAAGGGAGGAGTTGAGATACCTTTTTCGGTAGATTTTTTCGCAAGGATGTTTGTTGGTGACCCTCTATTTGAAATTACCCTAGGAACCCACGAACTCAAATGGAATTGGAACAAATAGGTTTGCTAGGAACGTGTTGAAGATGATCTAATTAGAACCCTAAGGAATCTAAGTCCTCAAAACCCCAATGTTGAGACACCACAAGGTTGATCACTCCTTTGATAAGTCGAATTCAAGCATTCAATTAAGAACACAAGAAGGCAAAGCAAAAGCTTCCTGAATAAACTTGTTAATTGATAATCCCCCAAACAACATGACTGCTCCTTTTTAAGTATCAATCCGTAGCTACATGAAGAAAAATGAAATGGGCCTAAATAGATGTGGATTGGGCCTAATTAAAACATCTAAAAGCCCATAATTAAAACATATAAGACTAAAATTAAAATTCTCAATTAACCCTTGCACTCTTCTTGTTCTTCCAGATCTATCATTTGCACAAAAAGATAAGAGACCATCCTTGGCAAAGCTTTGAAGTCTTCGAATTTA
The DNA here is from genome assembly GCA_903798255.1 of Fraxinus quadrangulata. Lineage (NCBI taxonomy): Eukaryota > Viridiplantae > Streptophyta > Magnoliopsida > Lamiales > Oleaceae > Fraxinus > Fraxinus quadrangulata. The sequence goes on from CAIGRB010012168.1 coordinate 97,401, forward strand.
GTTTTAGAATCTTCTAGCACGCCATGATCAAGCTTTGCAAAGCCTCTTTCATCCTCTAAAGGCCCTAGTCATTGGACCACCAATTCCTTGCAAAGGATCTTGAGAATATTTGGGAATATCAACTTGGTCAGCACCTCAATCACCTAGATCTCCATTAATGTTCGTTATTATAGTGTGACTTCCCACATATGGCACCAATCCGTTGACTTCGATTGTTGTACCTCCAACGTGGCCAACATATCCCAATGTCTCTCGCTTCCACGTAAGTCTGATTCTTGCACATTAGGACAAACTGTTAGCCACACGTGGCTTCTTTCGATGGTGGTTGTGGAGTTGATCGTGTGCACTTCAACAGTCAAGGCTGTTGAAGTTGTAAGTATTTGAGTGTGGGAGGTGCTTTAGACGCGAGCCTCCTATGTAAAAATGGGGGTTCGACTTTGGGAAAAATAATAACAATAAAGCTTAAGAGTCTAAACTTGCATTACCTTTGAAATGACACATTGTGTGAAATTTTATAGTAGAAGATGAAGGATACTGATCATAACATGAAAGCATAAGTGCCTCAAACGCATTGTCAAAGGTATCAAACAGTCATAGGCATTTAATGTTAATACCATTTTGTTGCCCAAAAGTCGAACACACCACTTAGACTTGACCTATTTGGCTTAATAGGGTGACGGTAGTAGTGAATTGTTACATCAATCACTTAATAAGGATTGGATAGAAAATCTCCTATTGAGCCATTTACAACCTTGCCCCGTCCATGAGGTTTCAGTTCTCCATATGGAGTTGACTGCAGCTAATGGGCTCTGCTCACCATACAGGGTCGACCTCTTTACGGGGGTTCGACCAAACTGTCTCTTAGGCAGAATGACGTGGAGTGCCCTCCCAGGGTCACTTGTGTAATAGCCACGTGGGGAGGGAGAGGGGGCTTGGTACCTTGCTGGAAGAGGCGTAATAATGGCTATTTTGGTGGTCCGAAACAAGGGCGGACATCCAGTTGGTTGTTCAGTTGCATAGATTGTTTTGCTTTTTAATCTCTATAAATACCTTCACTATTTCTATTCTTTGGAAAAGTTTCAAGAGCATTAAGTGATATATTTTGAGAGAATCCTTTAAGCCTATATTGCATTCATTTCATTTATCTCTCGATATCTAAAAGTTGGATTAATTGAAACTATTTTCATCAATTTTTTTTATATCTCTTTTTGTACATAACTTATTTCTATTATTCATAAAAGAGAGACATATTTGGGAATATCAACTTGGTCAGCACCTCAATCACCTAGATCTCCATTAATGTTCGTTATTATAGTGTGGCTTCCCACATACGGCACCAATCCGTTGACTTCGATTGTTGTACCTCCAACGTGGCCAACATATCCCAATGTCTCTCGCTTCCACGTAAGTCTGATTCTTGCACATTAGGACAAACTGTTAGCCACACGTGGCTTCTTTCGATGGTGGTTGTGGAGTTGACCGTGTGCACTTCAACAGTGAAGTCTGTTGAAGTTGTAAGTATTTGAGTGTGGGAGGTGCTTTAGACGCGAGCCTCCTATGTAAAAATGGGGGTTCGACTTTGGGAAAAATAGTAACAATAAAGCTTAAGAGTCTAAACTTGCATTACCTTTGAAATGACACATTGTGTGAAATTTTATAGTAGAAGATGAAGGATACTGACCATAGGATGAAAGCATAAGTGGCCTCAAACGCATTGTCAAAGGTATCAAACAGTCATAGGCATTTAATGTTAATACCATTTTGTTGCCCAAAAGTCGAACACACCACTTAGATTTGACCTATTTGGCTTAATAGGGTGACGGTAGTAGTGTATTGTTACATCAATCACTTAATAAGGATTGGATAGAAAATCTCCTATTGAGCCATTTACAACCTTGCCCCGTCCATGAGGTTTCAGTTCTCCATATGCAGTTGACTGCAGCTAATGGGCTCTGCTCACCATACAGGGTCGGCCTCTTTACGGGGGTTCGACCAAACTGTCTCTTGGACAGAATGACGTGGAGTGCCCTCCCAAGGTCACTTGTGTAATAGCCACGTGGGGAGGGGGAGGGGATGGGGCTTGGTGCCTTGTTGGAAGAGGCGTAATAATGGCTATTTTGGTGGTCCGAAACAAGGGCGGACATCCGGTTGGTTGTTCAGTTGCATAGATTGTTTTGCTTTTTAATCTTTATAAATACCTTCACTCTTTCTATTCTTTGGAAAAGTTTCAAGAGCATTAAGTGATATATTTTGAGAGAATCCTTTAAGCCTATGTTGCATTCATTTTATTTATCTCTCGATATCTAAAAGTTGGATTAATTGAAACTATTTTCATCATTTTCATCAAATTTTTTTATATCTCTTTTTGTACATAACTTATTTCTATTATTCATAAAAGAGAGACATATTTTGAAGAAAAGTTTTGAACTTACATTACATCTATTTCTACCACTTCTTCGTATTGAATATTTTGATTGATTTAATCAAACTTTTAAAAAATATCATATTCATCGAAGTTTCTCTTCTTTTTCTTGGAACATAATTTATTGCTATCACTCATTAAAAGAGAATTATTTTGAGAAGATTTTTGATCTTACATTGCGTTTAATTCTTCTTCATCTTTTCATTGAAAAACTTTGATTGATTGAATCTAAATTTTAATTATCAAATTCGTCAAAGTTTTCATCTTACACTTGAACTATCATTTATGGCAATTCATTGAAGTGTTAGTCTCCCTTGGTGCTTAATATGTTGTTATCAATTATTAAGAGAAAATTTTCATTGTAAGTTAATTTATACTTGTGGGTCTTATTGAGGTTTCAAAAAGCTCATAGTATAATGATCGATGTTCCTTATTGTAAGTCACTGTCTGAGTCATATTGAGGTCCCATAAGCTCAAGAGTAAAAGAATCGAGGCTCCTTATTTGTAGGTCACCAGAAAAGCAGTAAATGATTGGATTACACCACAAATTAATCAATATAGTGAAAATGTTTTGCTTGTGCCGGAGAGCTTGTAACGGATGACGTAGATTATTGTTTTGAATCGGACCTTCACAATTATATCGTTTGCATCCTCTCTACCCTTTTATTTATCATTTTTTCGTTTACATTTATTTGCTTAGGATTATTATTTAATTGATCAACATATTCTTATCTAACTTGATTTTAGTTTATTTTTCGAAAAAGTTTTAAAAATCAATTCACCCCCTCTTTGTTAGTCATTATTGGGCTATCACCTGGCTCCGCTTTTTCCAAATTAACTTGAATTAAGTGCAGTAAGGTTGGTTCTTCCTTCATGCCCATTTTGAAGTTTTGTGTGTTGCTTGTTCTACTCGAACTCTTAGCTCATGTAGCTTTGACAAGTCCTTGCATGGCTTCCTTGATCTTGATCTTGTTATTAGCCCCTCCGAAACATGCAATAGATCTTTGCTAGCTTGCCCTCCCTGATTCTCATCATTCCCCCACTCTTCAAAACGATTCGATCTTGAATCGTCACATGCATCAAAGAGAGAATGATCAACAACGTTAAATGTAGTAGAGACATTATACTCACATGAAATATCCAATTTGTATGCATTGTTATTAATCTTTTCAAGGATTTAAAATGGTTCATCTCCTCTAGGATATAATTTAGACTTTTTTTGGGCTGAAAGTGTTCTTTCTGTATGTGCACTCAAACCCATTCACCTGGTTCAAATGTGACACACGTATTCTTCCTTTACAAGCTTGAGAGACATATGTTCATTCTTCTTTTCAATTTGAAATCGAACCTTCTCGTGGATTTACCTCACCAATTCAGTCTTCTTCTTCCCATCTAAAATACCTCTTTCATCAACAAGGAATTAAATCTAACGGAGTTAGTAAATTAAAAATCATACACAATTTCAGAAGGAGAATAAGAAATCGAAGAATGTATGGTCCTATTGTTTGCAAATTCTACAAATAATAAGCAATCCTTCCAACGTTTTAAATTCTTATTGATTAAATTTCCTAAAGGTTGAGTTAATGTTCTATTAACTACCTCGGTTTGTCTATCTGCTTGTGGGTGACATATACTAGAAAATAAAAGCTTAGTTCTCAACTTACCCCCAACAAAACTCTCCAAAAGTGGCTAAGGAACTTAACATTCCTATTAGACACAATACTCCTACGTACACCATGGAGTCGCACTATCTCTAAAAAATAAATTAGTTATTTTCGTGGTATCGTCTATTTTATGTAAAGAATCTCTACCCCTTTTAGTCCGAAACATCCCCGACACAAAATTCATTGACACATCAACCCAAGCTCACTAGAAATGGGTAAGGGTGTATACGAACCCTGTGATAAAACCTTAGATCTGGCCTTTTAACAAGTAATGCATCTATTACAAATGCAATTAACATCATTTTTTCATCCTAAGCCAATAAAAGAGCTTATGCAACATTTCTAAAGTTTTCATAACACTTAAAATGCTCCATCAAACCTCTATCATGTGCTTCAAGCACTAAAAATTTACACATGAAGCAATTAGGCACACATGATTTATCTTTCCTAAACAAGTAACTATCATGCTTATAAAATTTATCTACTGCACCTTTATCACATGACATATATGTGTTAGAAAAATCTACATTATTTGCATACATATTCTTAACATATTTAAATCCAAGCATTTTGGCACTTAAATAAGTAAGAAGTACATACCTTCTGGATAATGGATAACATAGGGAAAATTCTCGATATATTCCATCCATTTAGCATGCATCTTGTTCAACTTACCTTCATCCTTCAGATTTTTCAATAAATCATGGTCGGTATGGATTACAAACTCCTTTGGCCATTGGTGGTGTTGCTATGTTGCCAAAGCTCGGATAAGAGCATAAAGCATTTTGTTACTTGTTTGAGCCTCATTTTGAGAGAAAAAAAGGCATTTTTGAATAGTGAGTTTTGGAGAATGTGTGGTAAAAATTAAGAATTTTTTTTTGATTAAAATATAATATTATTTTATTGGAGAATGCGTGGTTGAAAATATATTTTGAAAAAAATTGAATTTCAAAAGAAAAAAAAAAAAATGGGGCTCAAACAACCTCGTAGGGTAATTTAAAGCTACCCCGCTTAACTTCTCACTAAAAAAAGCTATTGGTCGCCCATCCTGCATTAAAACGGCTGCATTTCCTATTCCTAAGGCATCGCATTCATTCCCAAAAGTTTTGTTAAAGTTAGGCAATGCTAGAACAAATAGAGAACACAACCTATCCTTAATAATATTAAAAGAATTTCCTTGTTCAATGCCCACTAAAATCGAATACTTTTTTTCACAATCTCATTGAGTAGTGTCGCAATTATACTAAAGTTTTTAAAAAAATGCTTATAAAAACTAGCTAAACCATGTAAGCTTCTTACTTCAATTATGCTTTTAGGTGTTGGTCAAGTGCCTTGATGGTTTTACTTTCTCTTCATCAACTTCAATACAATTTGTACTAATAACATAACCAAGAAAAACTACTTTTTTTTTTTTTTGCAAAATGTACACTTCTTAAAATTAGCATGAAGTTCTTGTCTCAAAATAATAAGCACACATCTTAAACGCCCAATATGCTCATCTAAACTTTTGTTATATACAAGAATATCATCAAATTAAACTACAAATTTGCCTATGAATGACGTAAAACATGGTTCGTTAAAGTCATAAAAGTACTAGTTGCATTAGCAAGTCCAAATGGCATTAAATAACCACTCATATAACCTATATTTAGTCTTAAAACCAATTTTCCATTTATCTCCTTTCGTTCTAAATTGGTGATAGCCACTTTTAAAATCTATTTTATCGAAAATATTCATGCAATTCATCAAGCATATCTTCTAACATAGGTGGTATGGGATGACAATATTTTACCATTATATAGTTGACTGCCCTACGATCAATGCACATTCTCCACCTCCCATCGTTGTTTGGCAGAAACAGCACTGGCACTACACATGAACTCATGATCTTCCTCGTGTACCATTTGCCCATCAACTATTCAGCTTGCTTTTGAAGCTTATTTGTTTCCTTGGAATTACTCCTATAGGCTGGTCAATTTAGAATAATAGCTTCAGGTACAAAATTAATTTGATATTCGATGCTTCCAATGGGTGGCAACCCACTAGACATCTCCTCAAGGATCATATCCTCAAATTCTTATAATAAAGAAATAGCCAAATTAGGGAGGTGTTGGTTAGGTTTTTCAAGATTAAGGAAGAATTCATTGTAGACCAGCAATATCAAAGGCTGGTTTTCCATGAAAGCCATCTTAATTTTACTATGTTTTGAAAAAAAAGCCCACCGTCTTTTCTTTTCTCTCTGCAGGCTCTCTATCTTTTCTCTCTTGTAGTTCTACTCTTTTTTCATTATTTTTGGTCACCTCTCTATATTCTCTTTTTTTACTCACTTTCTTTTTCTTATCTTCCTTATCTTTTAACTTCAATTGATCCTCATAAACCTACTTTGGTGTGAGAGTTGATTTTCCATCTTTAACAAAGTTGTACCTATTTTTAAATCCATCATGGATTGCCTTCCTCTCATACTAGAATGACATTCCCAACAAGGTATGCCCAGCTTGAATAAGAACCACATCACATATCACATCATCACTATACCTCCTAATCGTAAAGCTTACCAAGATGTGCTTGTTAACCTTGACCTCTCCACATTCATTCAACTACTGTAACTTGTAAGGTTTAGAATATTTTAGCACACACGAGCTTAACTTCTCAACAAGGGTAGTACTAGCTACATTGGTACAACTCCCTCCATCTATAATCATACTACTACCTTGTTGTTAACATAGCATCATAATATATACTTTCTTTCTACTGCTCCATATCATCAACCGTAATTTGTATAATAAGAGCACGCCTAGCAACAAATGCTTCACCTTCTACTGGGTATTCTACTTCGTTACCTTTACCAGCATATCCTCCAACTTGGGCATTTCATCACCATCACTCTCATCTTCAGTCACCACTTCCCTATTGTTGAGATTATTGCCCTTTTGTTTGGGCATTGAGATACAATATGCCTCGAACCTAAACATTTAAAACACTTGATATACCTATTCCTAGAAGCCTGAGGATCTAACTTTGGTATATTTTTACCAGCCACTTATTTTCCCTAGATGGTTCGGTCTTACTCTTTGAAATAGCCTCATCACTCCTATTATTATTACCCCACTTCGATTTCCCATGAGGATTATAACTTGAAAAATACTGTGCTGCTTCTTATCTTTTTAATTGCCTCTCAACCTTTATATCCATGTAAACCATATCCTCCAACTCTACATAATGTTGTAACTCAACTACATTGGCTATATCCCTATTTAATCCATTCAAAAACCCTGCCATTGTGGCCTCCCTAACCTCCTCAACATTAGTTCTAATCATAGCTACCTCAATCTCCTTATTATAATCATCTACACTCATTGATCAATTTACCCCATGTTTCTATAGGTCTCTTATGATTCTTCCTCATATTTGTCACCAATTGACCTCATTATATTATTGCATAATCAGTAAATTCTCTCACGGCTAGCTTTACCTTTTTCACCTCAGAATAATTATGGCAATCAAGATCAATTCCAACTTCTCCCACTCCATATAAACTTTAAGATCGTTTCTACCTTGGAATGAAGAAATTTTCATCTTAATACTACCCAAGTTTTGATCAACCTTATCTCCATCTCAACCACCAAAGTCTAGATCTCCTCTAGGACCCTTTTATGCCTATCTCCCATATTCTTCATCCTACCAACTTCAGCTGCCGGGATTTGGTCATCCTCATCCTCACTTTCTATTTCATTCTCATCATCAAATTCAGCCCTAGGATAAGCCTATCTTGTCTCCAAACATTAGAAACTCACTTAGGTTGTCCCCTCCATAAGTTTGTAATCGTCGTATCCTGTCTATCCATAATATCCCTAATTTCTCCAAACACTAAAGCAACATGAAAAAATTGTTATTCTCCTCCCTAGATGTAGATTCTCGTTTTCCAGATATCTTAATAACTAAGAAAGTCATCCTTAAGTGTTTGTGCTCAAGCATTTCACCCAATATTGACTTTTTAAAAATAATAAGCACACTACTCTTGCCTTTTTTCCTCTCTATGATTTCTTTGTCAAGTTCTCTAAGGAACTAACTAAATAAAATCAAGAATGCAGCCTTTTCAATATTAAATCCAACAAGAACTCAAGAAATGAGAAGGATAACAAGACTTGAGAAATTACTCAAGAAGAAGAGATCAAAAGAAGAATGAAACACCCCAAAAATTCTAAGAAAATGTTTCTTAAAACTAGTTTATGCCTTTTCACAATAAGACCAATTCACAAAGATAACATCACAATAATTCCAAGAAAGGAAGGATTTCTTGGAATTGAATATGCTTTTCTTGGAGTTTTTTTTTTACCTTTTGCATAAATTTTCTGACCTTTTTTCTTGAAATTTCTATGTTTTTTCTTTTTCTTTGAATCTTTGATGTAGTTTTTCTTTTTACACAAATTCAGCAGAAAAAATCAAATACAAGACAAGGAAAAGAAAAACAATTGTTTGGTGCACTAGGGTTAATTCACTAAACAATTCTTGAATGTTCTTGGTGTGAATGTTTTGATTTGAATGACTCAAAGAATGTGATGAAGACTCAACGAAGAAGACACAAGAAGAATTGGAATCAGAAAGCAAAGTCAGATAAAGAACAAAAACCTGATTTTAGAGTCAAAGCTCTGATACCAATTGATATGAATCTCATTGCCTGACATACATTGGAACCCATACAAGATTTGATACAAACCCCAAGAAAGCTAAAAATTAGAGTTTTGTACCCAATGATTTCTTGAATCAAGAACCAAGACTAGAAGGGGTTGAATGCCACAAAGCTTGAAAATCTTTGAAAAGCTCGAGATAGTTCAATTAAGAACAAGATTAAAAGCAAAATTTTACTTCATAATTAATCTCTCAAAAATAATGTGTTGTTCTTTGTACAATGATACCATATATAGGTAAAACTAAAGAAATCCTATTCTACTCGAAAAACATCAACATACTCCTAAACAAATAAAGTCTTGAATGAAAATGAAAAAAAAAAACTGTCCTTCAGTTTTTGTATGGCACGTTTGCACTATGTATTGTGGCGTGTGCTCACCATTCACTAGTTTTGGCATCGAAAAATTGCTTCTCGCACGCGCACCCCATTATGCCTATGCGTGTGTGCCACTTCCTGACTAAGCTCCCAGCTCCGTTTCTTCCAACTTAGCTTGAATTAAGTTTTCTAAGCTTCGTTCTTTCCTCATGCCCGTCTTGAAATTTTTTTGTATTGCTTGTTCCACTCAAACTATCGGCCCTTGTAGTTTTGACAAGTCCTTACATGACTGACTTAATCGTCTTTGATCTTGATCTTATTATTGGCCTCTTTGAAACATTCAATAGATTATCGTTAACTAGCCCTCCTCAATTCTCGTCACTTTATGTCTTGTTGATCTACAAAGCAAGACATGAGCACAGGGAAGATTGGATTTAGCAGGAATTCCATGTGCTCATGAAGTTGTTATAATTGTAGACAAAAGGGGCGAGCCTTAGAGGTACGTGCATGAGTGCTATAAAGTGAGTAAATATCTCAGTTGTTATCGAAATATCATCAATCCCATCAACAGAATGAAGTTATGGCCTTGAGTTGATGCTCTTCCAGTTAAACCACCAGATTGGTTGGTATCTAAGCCCTTGTTTGATTCCCATTTTTTTTCAAAATATATTTTTCTCTCTTCTTTTCTATAATACATTCTTTAATAAAATCATAACTTGAGGTATCATTAGAAGGCGTTGATGAACCACATGAAGTTTGTTCGTAGTTCAACTATGTTTTTTGTGATCTTTTATTCTTTAACAAATTTGATCTAAAGTAAATCACTTTTTATGCTCATTTTAAGCTTAGTCTGATAACACTATAAATGAAGAAAGGTAGAGTCACATTGTGGTGACAACTTAAGGGTAATCAAAACTATTCAAATATATTGCTATGTTCAAATTATTCAAATATGTTGCTTAGTTTATATGATGTCAACCCTTTTTTTCATGACAAACTCGTACGTAGGAGGCTAGCGAGTAATAAATCAGGTGAATTGCAACCACCAGAATCACCTTTTGATTTCCAGTTCATGCCAACACCTAGGATTGGTATAATAAGTGTTGTCCAATTTATGAACTGTGGTCGCCCACTTAATGAGCCAGGCAATTCAACTACAGGGAAAGCTTCTTTGTAGATGCAAACTACAAGTATTTCACTTGAATCCTTGGTGGAAGATTTATAAGATATAGATAATCAAGAAAAAGCAAGAGGGCGACCATGAGAAAAAAAATAAAAGGGTCACCCAAAGGTCAGTTCCATTTGCATCACCAAGAAGGAAATAAAATTCAGCAAAATTCGCAAATCATTAGTTGATTCAGATTCACACACCACTCATCAGAATTCACCCCATGGGCTGCGAACTAGTTTTATTACAGAAGATAGTTATATTTTCTCTATTTTTTTGTAAAGCAACTAAAACCATGTGAAGGTCTAAAGTTTGCTATTAGAGATCATTTTGGCATGAAGAATTGCAGTTATTTTCTTCGAGCACATAAAAACTAGAACTTATGCTCAAAGTTGAACCAAAAAGTTTGAATAGCTCGGTCCAAAATATGCCAATAAATCGAGGATCCCGATCACTGACGATATCTTTAGACAGTCCCCAACATTTGACAATATGTTTAAAGAAGAGTTGAGCCATCTTTTCAGATGATACATACTTGGGATCTGTGATAAAAGTTGCATACTTTGATAAACGGTCTACCACGACGATGATAGTGTCAAAATCTCCAACTTTTGGCAATCCAACAATATAGTCCATTGATACACTCTCGAATGGCTTAGTTGGGACGAAAATGGGCTCAAGCAAGCCTGCCTTTTTTGATGATCTATCTTATTTTACTGACAAATAAGACAGGTTTTCACATACGTTGCAATGTCATCCTGCATTTGAGGCTAGTAGTATGCATGTTGTAGTAGTGCAAAAGTGTGTTCCTCTCCAGGGTGCCTTGCCCAAATCGTGTCGTGGCATTCCATAATTAGTGATTTCCTCAAATATGCACCCTTAGGAACATATAGACGGTCTCCCTTATTCTTCACTAGGCCCTCGTCCAACTAGAACTGACAGTTTTGCCCTATAGTTGGGTCCTTATCCAGAAGTGCCCAAATTTGGTCTCTTGTATTTGTGGTAATCGTGCTCCCTGAAAAAGCAACCATAGAGCAAATGGTGGCCAAGTTAGCCAGTGACTAAGAGCATCGGTAACATGATTATTGGATTCGGGACGATACTCCAGCATAAAATTGAACTCTGAAAGAAGTTCCTGCAAACGAGCATGTTTGCTTGATGGTTTCGATTGGGACATGAAGTGACTAACCGCAGTGTTATCTGTCTTCACAATAAATGGAGACCCAAGCAAATAGTGACACAATCCTCTAAGGCAATGGACTACAGCCAACAACTCCTTTTCGTGCTCCTCGACATTCGCTTGGTTCCGCTTTCGGCTCTCATATGCAGATGTCCTTGCATAAGGACTCCACGAAATGCAAAATCTGAAGCATCGATATGAATTTTGAATGGTTTAGTCATATTCGGTAACGCTAACATCGGGTTTGTCCACATAGATTTCTTCAACTTTTCGAAAATAGTTTGGCATTGGCATCACCAGTCCCAATCCTTATCCTTTTTTATCAGTTCGATAAGTGGCAGTGCAATTTTTGAGTACCATTTCACAAATATTCGATAGTAATTGCATAACCCAAGAAACGAATGTACATCGTGGACATTATTTGGTGATCGTCAATCTTTGATGGTTGTAACCTTCGAATTGGTGATCGCCAATCTTTGATGGCTGTAACCTTTGAATCTGTGCGTATTTTACCTTGTTCGATTATGTGACCCAAGAAATTGATAGACGTCTGAGCGAATAAGCATTTAGACGATTTGACATAGAGTTCATTCTCTCGTAGCCGATTGAAAACTCGCCTCACATATTACACATGTTCCTCCAATGTCTAGCTATAGATTACTGTGTCGTCCAAGTACACCATCACAAAATCGTCTAAGAACCCGTGACGTACCTAATTCATTATCGTTCAAAACGTTGCTGGAACATTTTTTAAGCCAAAACTTGCCAGTATTCGGGCCTAAGATCAATCTTTATATAATATCTCGCTCGGCTGAGTCGGTTGAAGTAATCCACGACCAGCGGAATAGGATGGCTATTTATTACAGTGATCTTGTTCAAAGTTCAATAGTCACATCACATTATAAGAGAACCATCAACCTTTTCTCAAACAACACGGGAGCTCCATGTGGTAATTTCGTAGGCAGGATAATCCCACTTTCCAACATTTCTCCCAATTGTTTCTAAAGCTCTTCAAGCTCAGGCTAAGACATACGGTAGGGCGCATTGTGGGAGGTTTAGCACCTGGAATAAGTTCAATCTTATGATTAATCACACTCCTTGGTGGCAATTTCTTTGGTAACTCATTCGACAAGATGTCCACAAATTCCTTAATAAGTCTTTTGACAGATTTTGAAATAGGGCAAGTCGCCTCTTCGATCTCCTCTAATCAAAGAGTGCACAAAAATTAGGGTTCATTACTTTTGAAAACCTTACCAAATTACATGGTTAAGATACTATTCTCGCCCATCTTCCCAACTTGTGTAGTGATGATGCACGATTTACTACCCATCATCATTAATGAATCGAAATATGGCAACACTATTGTCTTAGTATCCCGAAGAAATTTCAATCCCAGAATAAGTTTAAAGTCATCCATTTGAACTTTAGACAAGTTTGTCTTTTCCTCGAAAAGACCTGCTTTGAGCAATACAGATTTCGCTACTCCAAACTATTGGTTGAGCACCGAAGTTGATTGCTTTGATATTTCCACTACCTTTTTCCAGAACAAGTCTGAGTCGTTCCACTTCGGTACTTGCGAGGTAGTTGTGGATAGCACCAGTATCTATGAAGGCTTGATTGACTTTCCATTAATCTTCACATCAATGTACATTAGGCCTTTGGCCCTGCAATACGAGCCTTCGATTCCTCAATCTTTGGCTCCTTTAAGGAAACAACCTCCGTTTTAGTAACTCGATGCGACATTGTGTTGCACCGATGTGAGAACGTGCCAACTGCCTCCTCATCCTCTTCGGAGTCAGCTTCACTATGACCGCTAGCTTGTGGAACATCTTGCTTTGAACTCATTCCGCCACTTGCTAGTTGACAATATGCATTCACCATCCGTTTCTGAGGACACTCCGCCACTCGATGGGGTCCTTCACATAAAAAGCACATCAATTTAGGAGTGGCATCAGATCTGCCCTCCGTCATTTTCCCTTTATTCCAGTTGCTACTACTGCTAGCATTGTAGCTTCCTTGACGGCTATTTTGATAGTTTCCCTGACGGCTGCCTTGATAGCTGCCTCCCTTCTGAGAATAACGCTCTCCCCCATTCGAGTTCGAGCTGGGTCTATAAGGTCTGTTTCCACCTCCAATGGCTTGACTATTTCCCGAAGGTCGATCTTTTCTCGATTCCGGTTGATAGTCACTCAAACATTCGGCGGCTCCCATGGCCGTGCTCAAATCAGTGACCTTCTGTCTCTGAAGCTCCGTGCGTGTCCACGGTTTCAATCCTTCTATGAAGGTGAATAGCTTATCCTTTTCTGACATATCTCGAATATTCAGCATATGTCCAGAAAAGGCTTTAACATACTCCCTGATGGAGCCTGTATGTTTCAGTTCTCGCAATGCCCGTCGGGCCTGATATTCTACATTTTCTGGGAAAAATTGAGTCCTGATCGCTTCCTTGAGGAGATCCCAAGAATCTATCTGGACCCTGTGGGCCTGAATATCAGCATACTTAGTCCGCCACCACAGCTTTGCATCTCCACCAAGATACATGGTAGCTGTTGTAACCTTTCTTGCTTCGTCTACTATCGAAG
>CAIGRB010012168.1:121308-149104 GCA_903798255.1 Fraxinus quadrangulata
TACTCTAATATTCCTCACAATTTTGTCTAGATTGCTATAGGGAATTTTAATAAAAATGCAATGAAATGAAATGGTGTATGATACTAAGCCTATGTTTAGCTCCTATTTTTTCAAAAAGTCAATTTTTTTCAAAATATATTTTCAACTACACATTCTCCCATAAAATAATTTTATACGTAAATCGAAAATTTTTCATTCTTTTTTGACCACATAGTATCCAAAAAATCATTATTCCAAAATACATTTTCTTACCAAAATGGAGCTCAAAATAGATTTAAAAAGCTCAATGCTACTAGGTGTTAGCTGAAGCACAACAACAAAAAAATGTTTTTAGTCATTATTGAGTCGCATACATGTTCATCAAGCCTTTTTTTTAATTAATTAAGGGACTGGTAATGACCTAATCATCTTAATCAATGATACTATGGCACGTTCACGAACTCCATTTATGGTCGTTAGCCAGAAGGTCACTTTTAAGTAAGAAAACAAGCCAGCACTTTTAAATATCTGCAAGTCAAGGGATAGCAAATGACTTTCAATCTTCGTTTCCATTTGATTCCTGTTGAATAACAATGGAACTAGGTACACCTATCCCATGCGCAGATAATTGCCTCCTTGACTTGTCAACCTATTTTAAAGCCTTTATAAAGGGAATCTACCAAGGTAATAAATTGTGATTTTATGTGATTTTTGGTTTTTGTTGCACTCCCTACTTGAGTATACTTTGTTCCATACTCTTCCTCTATATACAGAACTATCAACTGATTATTCGCAATGTAGGGTGATACGAGTTGAGGTGCCCGCCTCCTATAGCTGATCTTTCAAGCATCATTAATATGGAAAATGAAATCGACAAGCATTATAAGCTATTTTATATAATTGTTGATCCGCTAATATGCACAACCTAATATTCAAGTGGTAAATTACAAGATAACATATTCAACCATAAAAAATTCTAGGTTATTGTTTGGTACACATTATTTTCAAAATACATTTTTCTCTTTCTTATTTTTAACCACACATTCTCCATCAAAATATTATTCCAAAATGCATTATTTCAAAAAAGAAAAAAAAAAAAAAAAAAAAGAGGCTCAAACATATAATTTTATATTAAATTATTATGTTCAAATCCAGAACATTAATATAGAACCGTATATAATTTTATGGGATTATTTTGATGAGAAAGGTTCACTTAAAAAATAATGTTAGGATCGTTCTCTTAAAAAAAAAAATCAATATTAGCATATCCATATCCAAAATATCTTGTCTAAAGCATAAAGTAAAAAGAAAGTTGACAAATGTTAGCATTGTTCTCTTAAAAAAATCAATTAATGTAGGATTTTATATATTTGTTCATGTTACATCTTTTCTGACGAGGCTCCAAATCACTGTCATGTGACAATCAGTCAGCAAATCAATCAACTAGGCCAACACTCTACATCACCATCCCACTTGGGCGAGGTGGGACCATAATCAAGGTGATGCATCACTTCATTCGAGGCACCTTCGTGGGCCAACCCTCCAAGGTCAAGGTGAGGTATCACATCTGCTGCAGGAAGAAGTCCAAGGCAATCAACCTCCCAATTGACAGAAAACATCGCTTTATTTTACTTCTTTCAAAGAGATCTCCTGTACAATATCTTTGTATGGTTGATTGATGTGTCATGTCTCTATAGTAGATGCCTAAAAATCAAATCATCAATCTATATTTGAGAGGTCAGACAAGGCTTTAGAGTGGCAGCTCGTCAGAAGCATAAATTGTCCATCAGTCTAGGATTGATAGAGCGACATCTAAGAGAAGACATTAGCCGTTAAGATGAAGCCACGTGTCGATTCATCCAACAGTTATAATTCCTCATCTATTGTTATAAAAGCTCAAACATTGTGTTATTTGAAGGTAATACAATTTTAGACTCTCAAAGCTACAAGTTTGCTTTCAATATATTCACTTTATACCCTCTTGGATCTGACATCTTTATATCTAGTGGCTCACGTCCCACACCCATTCATCGAGCCTTTTTTATTAATTAAGGGACTAGTAATGACCTCATCATCTTAATCAATGATACTATGGCATGATCACGAACTCCATTCGTGGTCGTTGGCCAAAAAGTCACTTTTAAGTAAGACAGACGAGCCAGGACGTTTAGATGTTTGCAAGTTGAGGGATAGCAAATGACCTATAAATCTTCGTTTCCATTTGATTCCTGTCAAATATCAATGGAACTCTAGTAAACATAGAGCCATGTTCACATAATTGCCTCTTGACACATCAACCTATTTTGAAGCCTATTTTGGCCTCTTATGAAGAGGCTTCAGATGATAACAAACGTGGCAGCCAGCTAAAAAAATAAAAAAGGCTCGCATTCCACTTCACATCCTACTTGTCGAGGTGAGGCCATGCAAGATTGTTAGGTGATGCATCATGGCAAGATTGTTAGGTGATGCATCATTTCAGTTGAGGTGCTAGTGGCCGACCTTCCATGGTCGTGCCGAAATATCATGTATGCTGCAAGGAAGAAGTACAAAGCTCCTAACCTTCCACATTTACAAAAGGCACATTCCAATTCACATTTTCTCAAGAGATCTTCCATACAAGATCTGCTTATGACTGATTGATGTGATAACTCACTTCAGCAGCACTTAGTCTACATATTGAAGGTCAGACTGTCAGCCTAGGATTGATGGAGTGACACCTACGAGAAGACCTTGAGCGTCAAGAAGAGGTCACGTATCACTGCATCCAACAGTTATAATTTCTCTTTTATTACTATAAAAGCCTACACATTGTATCATTTGAAAGTAATGCAATTTTATGCATCCAAACTATAAAACTTGTACCTTATTCATTCCACTTGATTCTCTCCCGGATCCGACCTGATTTATTTAGTGGCTCACGACTCTAGGACATCCCACACCCCTTCACTCATATATAGTAATGACTTGACCTTCGTAGCATGTGGCTGCCTCTTCCCACATCAGAGAAGATCAAGTGTGACTTACGACTTGGGGGACTATTGTTACTCCTCTTATGCAGAGGCTCCAGATCATCACCAATGAGGCGGCCAGCTAAGAAAATCAACAAAGTCTACACTATATGTCAACTTTTACTTGGCAAAGGTTATACATCATTTCAGTCGAGGTACCATATCGAGGTCGACCCTCTATGATCGAGCTGAAGCGCGAAACTCCTATCCTCCCACATTTACAAAAGGCATCTTCTAGTTTACATCTTCTCAATAGATCTTTCGTACAAGATTCGCCAATGACAACTCACCGCAGCAGCACCTTGAGGTCAAATTGTCAATTTACATATTAAAGGTCAGACCTAGGTACTAGGGTGGTTACTTTTCAAAATCATTAAATGTACGTCGGCCTAGGATTGATGGAGTGACACCTGAGAGAGGATATCGACCATCAAGATGAGGCCACATGTCACTTTATCAAACGGTTATCATTTCTCCATTACCACTATAAATATTGTGTCATTTGAAGGTGATTACGTCCAAAGAATAATGCGGTAGTTGTAGTGTAGGTTTGGGGTGTCGTATCCACAGGAAGATGGATGAATGAATGAGGGAGTTCAATAATTTAGGGTTCTCATGAATTGATCGAAAAGAATTTATTTATTGAATTAAAATGTGAATATCAACGGATGAAATAATGGGGTTAAAATCAAAATGTAAAATAGTGAAGCGTCAGAATTCCCTCAATTGGGTTGGATCAATCAACATCAATAATTATGCATTTTCTACTCAATTAGAAGTTTTTATTCTAACTCTCTAATCGGATGATTTAGCAATTCGAGTCAATTTAATTCCACATGTAATTCTAGAATTTAGATTTCTTAGATCAGATTCTTGCTTTTATTTATTGAAATCAGATTCAAAAAGCGGCTATATATTTCTAACATATAGCAGTATTTGAATCACACCAATAAAGTATTTGGAATTTAAACTCAAACCAATATTTCAATTGTTCAATGGAAGAAACATGATTAATTACATGAAAAACTTAATAAAAGTTAAATCAAACTCAAAACTAATTCATAAAGTGGAAATATTAACCATAGAATTGTTTAAAAGCAGTATTTGAATCACACCAATAAAGTATTTGGAATTTAAACTCAAACCAATATTTCAATAGTTCAATGGAAGAATCATGATTAATTCCATGAAAAAATTAATAAAAGTTAAGTCCAACTCAAAACTAATTCATAAAGAGAAAATATAAACCCTAGAATTGTTTAATCAATGAAAAAAACACATTACATGAAAATATGATGTGAAAATCTCCAATTCCAATCGAGTTTCTTCCTTGCTTCACCTTGGTTTTTAGTTCCTCATGGATATTCTTGAGCTAAAGAGGAGAAGAATGGTGTATGGGGGTGTTCTGGACAGATCTACTTCGTTCTAGGGTTTCAAAACATGTATTTATAGTTGTTTTCATAATTATATTCGGAAACCAAAATTTTCACCTTGAAATACTCTATGCGACCGCATAGTTATAGGTGTTGCGGTCGCATAGAAGGTTGGAATTGGCCACTGAAAATTTATGAAGGGTCCAATGCGACCATAGAGAAATAACCTTATACGACTGCATAGCTTTAGTATTTTCATCATAATTTTCTCTTCCGATATCCGATTGAGGTGATTCAAGATTCGTTGGAAAGATAATTCAAAGGACTAAATCTTTGCTTCAGATACTATCTTCGAATTCAATCATTTTACATGTCAAAAACCAATCTAAATATGAGGTTGAAAACCGATGCAAAACTTTTCAACTTGAAAGTTGATATGTGATAATGTCTTTGCTATATCCAATTGATCTCTAACATTCTTGAATCTTCATCACAAGGTTAGAAACAAGTTTAAATTGTTTGTACTTTAACTCCTAAACTTTCATTTTCTTCCATTTTGGTCATTTTTCACTTGTTTCTCCTTATTTCCGCTACATTCATCACTTGTCCTGCAAAATATAAATTACATAAAATTAAGCTATATTCCAACATATTAATCAACAATTTTATATGTTTTGACAGTAAGATAAGTGTGTAAAACGCACTTATCAGAAGGTAATGCAAGTTTAGACTCTCAAGTTATAACTTTGCTCTCAATATATTCACTTCATATTCTCCCGGATCCGACCTCTTTATACTTAGTGGCTCATGTCTGTAGCATGTCCCATGTCCCTTTACTTATAAGCTGACTGACTTGATTGTAGGAATACAGGCGGCCACCCATCCTCACTTCGAAGAAGGCCACGAATGACTTACTATTTGTTCAAGCGTTTAGGACTAAAGCTTACATGGATGCGAGAGGAGCTGGAATCTATTGGCCACATCACCCCGTACAAAAAATAAGGTCAACATATTAGCGCCATCTGTGGGAAACCATACTACAACCATAAAACATTTGGTGGAAAAAGCCTATTGGAAAAGTGCTTTAACTTCCAACTTAAAAAAAATGTTTTGTTCTTGAATAAAGAACAAGTGAAATTTCCAAGGAAGAAGAGTTTTCGAAGTGTTCTATCAATTTGGGTGTTTATATTCCTTGACAATGGAGTATTTTGAGGTAAAAATCTGCTCAAAAGATAAAATATAATTGGACATTTATGTGATAGACATGGATAAAAATTATTAGATTGTTAGACTACAACTTATAGAACAACGTTGAACCGTAGATCTATTATTCAGTCTTATGACAATTACGTGATATACCCAACTCTTTTGCTTGTCGAGCATGTAGGAGACATCTTTGTGAGGTGGACTACAACAGTAGATGTAGGACTTAAGATGACACCTATCGAGGCTGTGAATAACCTCATATACTTACTTCCACCTCAATTGGGAGGCATGAGAGTTATGGTTAGGAACGAGACTCTAGCAGGAAACCCTCTAGAGTACCCTAGATCCTTCTAGATAGGTAGAGTAAAAGCCTAAAACCTTATCCACTGGTTGAGATGGAGCACGATGATGAGGTGGAGCTAGAGCCTGAACTAGAGCCTCAATTTGAGTTAGAGAATGACCTTGAGCCTGAACCTAAGCCACTGGTTGAGATGGATATAGAGTTTGGGCCTGGGACAGAAGATTCCTCCTAAGACAAAGCTCCACCAAAGAAGATTCGCAGGGTTAATAGGGATTAGAAACTTAGATTCTGTTGCTTTGTTCTATTTGAACATATTGAGCTATTGTGTTGTCTAATATTTTTTAAGATAAAATTTATTTTTTGTTGATTTAAAGGAAATTGTAGGACAACAAGATCAATCAATTATGTTTAGGGATCTGATAAGGGCAGAGCAGTTTCACCACAGTTCAATTGTAGAGCAGTTTTGCCATTTCAAGCCTCCTTCTTTCGAATGCAAAGTGGACCCTTTAGCAGTCGAGGAAAGGTTAAGAGGACCAGAACGAATCTACAAACACATGTCATGCACTGACACACAGAATGTATCATGTGCCGAATTTATGCTAGTCAAAGCAGCAAGCCACTGGTGGAGTCTGCTTCATGCACTAGAACATAAGCACAACAACATGCTATGACTTGGGTGCAATTCAAAGAAGAAGTGAAGAAAAATTACTTTCCCCAATCTTGAAGGGATTGTAGGGAGGCAGAGTTCCTACAGCTGAAGTAGGGAAAGATTTCACTTGATGAATATGAATAGAAGTTCGAACTTTCTAGGCATGCTACACATCTTGTGGACACCGAGTTAAAGAAGGCTAGAAGGTTCAAACTAGGGTTATGTCTAGAGGTTGGAGGAATCATGCAATCTCGCCATACAGTAACCTATAGTGAAATGGTTCAACGGGGCTCAATCGATTTCTGATCATCTACAAATGGATTGGATGACTGAGCAAGTAAATAAATCATATGGAAAATGAAAGTGGAATGGATCGAATATATGACAATTTAAAAAGGCCAATACAGGATTGGGATCAAGATCAAGTGAACCAAATGAAGTTACTCCACCATGCCCTTAATAAGCTTAGCCCATGGGGGGAGTGCTTGTTTGGGAAAATGAACGTTATCAATGTGGTCAGGAAGTTATTTTGCCTTGGACTACAAGGCATACCCACCTAAGAAAGATATGAGCAGCGGAAGAAAGTGAAAGTCAAACTCTTTGCTTTAACCTAGGAAGAGGCAACATAGAATCTGAACATAATGGTAGGTATTCTATCAATATTTGAATTACCTACATATGTTCGTATAGACTCGAGAACTACTTATTTATTTATGTCCACTGCATTTATTGCTAAATCATGTGCAACATGTGAAGAATCCGATAGTTTTCTAGATATCACCATCACATCGGGTAGAATTTTGAACACTAATCAGATACTAGGCAATATAGTTAGAAATGGATGGAAAAGAATTAAAAGCTGATCTATACCTCTTAGACATGAAAAGACTTTGATGTTATTATTCTAGGACTAAAGGTTTACGTGGATGCGAGAGGACCCGAGACTGTTAGCCACGTCACTCCTACAAAAAATGAGGTCAACAAAGCCTTTATAAGGGAATCTACTGAACGTAAAAATTTGTGATTTCATGTGATTTTTGCTTTCTATTACATTCACCTTTGTTCCATACTCTTCCCTTATATACAGAACTAGAAACGGATTATTTGCACTGTAGGGTAATACGAGCTGAGGTGGCCACCCGCTTATAATTGATCTATCAAGCATCATTTCTACTGAAAATGAAATCGACAAGCATTATAAGCTATTTTATATAATTGTTGATTCACTAATATGCACAACCTAATATTTAAGTGGTAAATTATAACATAAAATATTCTAACATAGAAAATACTTGATAATTTTAAGTTTTATGTTAAATTACTACGTTCAAATCGAAAACATTAACATAGGAGCATATATAATTTTTCGAATTATTTTGATGAGAAAGGTTCACTTAAAAAGAGTTAGCATTGCTCTTTTAAAAAAACCAATATTTGCATAATTGTATCCAAAATATCTTGTGTAACAGCAGAAATTAAAAGGAAAGTAAAAAAATAAAAGAAAAACTTTTTATTATTAATTTTGGGCACTTGCGATGCACACATTGTACTATAATGTAGGATTTTGTATATTTGTTTCTGTTACGCCTCTTTTGAAAAGGCTCCAAATCACTTATGCATGATAACCAACTAGTGAATCAATCAACCAAGCCTACACTCCACATCACTATCCCACTTGGCCGAGGTGGGACCATAGTCGAGGTGATACATCATTTCATTCGTAGCACCTTGGTAGGCCGAAATGAGATGTCACGTCTACTACAGGAAGAAGTTCGAAACAATTAGCCTCCCAATTGATAGAAAGCATCGGATATTCTTATGATTAATTAAAGCGATGTCTCTACAACTGATACCTAAAGATCAAATCATCAGTCTATATTTCAGAGGTCGAACTAAGCTTTAGAGTGGCTATTCATTGAAGCTTTAAATATCCGTAAGTCTAGGATTGATGGAGTGACACCTAAGAGAAGACCTCTATCGTTTAGATGAGACCACGTATCACTTCATCCAACGGTTTATCGTTTCTCCTCTACTACTGTAAAAGTTCACTAATGTAACTTTAGACTCTCAAAGCTATAAGTTTGCTATCAATATATTTATTTCATACTTTCTTGGATCTTCCTCTTTCTACTTAGTGGCTCATGTATTAAGCATGTCCCACACCCATTATATGTTGACTAACTTGACCGTTGAAGTGTACGCGACCGCCTTCCCCTGCTTCATAGACCTCCTCTACTACTAAAAAGCTCACACATTTGTAATTTGAAGGTAATGTAAATTTGTACTCTTAAAGCTATAAGTTTACTCCAATATATTCACTTCATACCTTCTAAGATCTGACCTCTTTATACTTAGTGTCTCACATCTCTAGCTCATCCCACGCCCATTCACTTATACATTGACGACTTGACCATTGGAGTGGACGCGGCTACCTCCCCCACTTTGGAGACTTTCTCTACTACTATAAAAGCTCAAACATATCATTTGAAGGTAATGTAACTTTATACTTTCAAAGCTATAAGTTTGCTCTCAATATATTCATTCCATACCCTTCCAGATTTGACCTCTTATACTTAGTGGCTCACATTTCTAGCACGTCCACACCCGTTCACTTATACATTGACTGACTTGACTATTAGACTATACACTAGCCTCCTCTCACTTCAAAGAAGACCAAATGCAACTTACGATTTGTCCAAGTATGCAGAACTAAAGGCTTACGTAGATGTGAGTGGACATATGATCTATGGTCACATCACCCCTACAAAAGATTAGGTCAATAGATTGGGATTGTCTGTGTGAATTCACACCATAACGACAATCATCTCCAAGGAAAAAGCTTAATGAAAGAGTAACTCAGCCCCTCTGAAGAAAGTTCTTATTTTTGAATAAAGAACAAGAATTTCAAAGAAAGAAGTTTTGAAGTGGTATTCAGCATCTTTGGTGTAAATATTCCTTGAAAATGAGTATTTTGAGGTAAAAATCTGCCCAAAATACCCCCTCTTTGAAGAAAAGAGGTGTCTTCCCAAAATAAGTTGATATATCAAAAAGATGACAAATCCAAAAGGTGCAAGAGAGGCCTTCGAAGACGAGGTCATTCAAACCAATATCACATATCACTGAACTTAGCACCAACATTTTCGAGGTGGAATGGTCGCTACATGCAAGAGTTAGGAAAAATGGTCACCAATATACGGAGTATCATGGTACAAAATGGTGCCATACAGTAACTCCTCGTGCAAATTAATGGGCAAGGAGGCTATTAAATGCCTCAACCAAGCCTCTTCCACCAGCAAGAAGAAGAGAAAGTACCAAGCCAAATGGCTCATCTAGTAAGCATAGGAGAGGTGCTAGCCTAGTAGGATGAAAAGTAAGAGTGGATGTGTCATCAGAGTAGATTCGACAGACCTACCAATGACCTGCTCTATGGAGAGGACAATTTCCTTCTTGAACACGAACGAGAGCAAAGACCTCAAAGGTCACCAACGTCTTTGATAGGACCCTAATATGCCTAAAAATAGGTCCCAACAACCACCTTCCATGGAAAGACCTCATGAGCATTTAGCAAAGCCTCAATATTACCCCCACCTAGAAATAGTTGAGAGAAAGAAGACCATTAGAGGCCACAAAAGAACATGCCCTACTTCCCAACCTACTCGGTACCAAGCTGACCAAAAAGACTCTGATGGATCTTGTAGGTATGATGATGAATTTGATGATGATGATGAGAACCTCCATTTCTGCCATGAGCTCCAAAGTACCCATATGCTAAACCACTTTGTGCCTCCAAAGATTCATGTATATGAAGGGAAAGGTGATCCAAAAGAGCACCTTAGCACATACAAGACTTATATGAGCTTCAGAGATGCCACACCAACCTTGAAGTACATAGCATTTTTGGACTCTTAGTGGAGTGGCAAAGAAGTGGTATAGCATAATTCACCAGGGGAGTATTAGGAGCTTGCTTAATAAAAAAGGCATTCCTAAATCAACACCTATCCAAAAAAGATGGAGAAGTCCCCATTCAACGCCTCCAAGACATGAAGTAAGCAGCTAGTGAGATGTTGAAGAGATATTTTGTCCGATTCACCAATGAGATAACCTATTCTGAAAAAGGTCACTGATAGAGAAGCCCTTACGGCTCTAAAAGGAGGTCTCAACATGAATACCCTATTTTGGAGGGATGTTCGAAACAAGAACTCTACCACCTATGATGACCTAGGTTAAAAGATGAGGAGTGAAATAGTCAGTAAGAAGATGATTGATCATCGAAATGGGGTATTCCCAGGGGTCCCACCTCCACAAAGGTAATTAGGAAGAGGCCTCACCTCCCACTTGGTAAACAAGCAATGGACCTGGGCATATAATTACCCCTATCTCTAGCCAAGCCTTAGCCATAGGCACCCTGAATGTGATACCAGCCTTGGCCTATAAATAGGTTGGACTTAGTGGCTATATGTAGCCAATAGCAACCCAAGGAGACATACCTAAAAAGGGCAGAGAAAGAGGCAATGGACCTAGAAATAGACACAGTGACGATGCATGGCCTTACTGCATATCCATCGAGTTCATGATCATGATATCGGTGAATGTAGAGATATATCGCAACCCACAGAGTGGAATAATCCCGATGAACATAGGAGAGAAAATCGTCCCCCACAAGGGAATTCGCCCTTGCCTAGTCAAATTCAACAGCCTAGGTGAGATGAGGCAAGACGACCTTCTAGAGATATTTTACCTCACCATAGGAGGGATGAATAGAGGAAAAGGTCCATATGTAGGAGGTCAATTCTAGAATGCCCAAAGAAACTATGTTAGGGATGCCCAGAATCCCTCTATGGCTAGCTACATAGTCAACAACAACCTACATAGGGCTGTAAATGTACCGCCCATCACATTTACCTAAGAAGATGCGATAGGTTTGCACAACCCGGATTGTGATGCCCTAGTGTTAGTTAAGAGCTGTGATAGCCCATAATGAGTTGAAATGCATGTTGGTGGATAATAAAAGCTTAGTTAACATCCCATTTGGTGTCACCCATAACATACTTACTATATGGCTTTACCGACAATAGCATCATCCCGAGAGGAAAATTCACTCTTGCGGTAGAGATGGGGTCACCTACTCAAACAGCCCACAACATTATGAGGTTTCTTGTGGCGGACTATTTAGCCCTACCATGGAGTCTTATGTAGACCTATCTTGAAGGAACTATGGACCATCACTTCATCCATCACATACGCATGAAGTTTCACAAAGCATAGCATTATGACTATTAAGGCCGACCGGATAGGGTCTATGGAATACTACCTCAACTCCCTAAGAAAGGCCAAACCCCCGCATTGTTAACATGGTGGTAAATGACATCAAAATGCTCGATGCATCTAAAGAAGGGCGAACCCCTGAACAAAGAAAAGACGTCGAGATGGTAAATGTCCCTTGCATCATTGAGTTCGAATCATAAACCGTTCTAGTAGACAAATTGGAGAGCTTCTCGGTAGACCCTTAGGATCTCCCCAAAGCATTATAGTGGGAAAGGATCTACCTTCAGAAGCCAAGGAGAAGCTTAAAAGCTTCTTATGCAAGAATTTAGATGTCTTTGCTTGTAGTCAAGAGGACATGATGGGCTTAACCCCAAGGTCAGCTACCACCATCTCAAGATTGATGTTAACGTTACCTTGCATAGACAAAAAAAGAGCCCTCAACCCTAAGAGGTATGAGACCCTAAAGGAAGAGGTGGAAAAGCTGATAACAAATGGCTTCATTAGAGAGGCCATGTATCTGAAGTGGATAGTTAGAACATTTTATTTTAGTTGGCTTACTTGATATATATTGATTTTTAAATGACAATAAAAGTGCTAAAAATGTGAAAAATATGATGTTGTCCAAGCTTGTTAGTCCAACTGACTAGGTGGTAGTGTTTCAACAGATTTCTGTTGCTGCAGATTTTAGGGTTTTAACTCCCAAAATATGATGCAATCTATAGTTTCCATGTTGTAGCTAACACAGATTTATTTACCTACCATCCTAGATATTATTTGATAGGTAAAATAATTAAAGTTAAGGAAAGATTAGTTTATATTAAACTTTCCTTAAGTTTATTTACTATCATATCAAATAAATCTTGTATGTTATGATTATATTCTTATTGATTTTATTATGTATAATATTAGGTAAGATTTAATCCAATTTTGGCTATTACTTTATGAAAAGATTGGTTTAATATTAAACTTTCCTTAAGCTTATTAATTACCATATCAAAGATATCTTTTGTGATATTGATATATTCTTACCGTCTTTCATTGACTATTTTTTAGATAAGATTTAATTCTAATCTTGTCGATTGCTTCACATAATAAGTAAAGGGAGAAACGAGAGAGAAATTTACAGTTTTGAAAATCTGTCCCAAGTCCTTGACCTAGACACCGAGTATTCTGTCATCTTCAAGCTAGTTCAATCGGACTCACACTTTATTGAATACTTTCAAAGCATGTCGTTCTTCTTCAACCGAATTTGAAGAAAAACAAACATGAGATTCGTACAATCCAATTCAAAGATCAAGTTGCTTGGCGTGAGTTAAGAATTGTGATTCTTAATCCAAGTGGTGGTTACGACCAACTACAATAGTGAAATCAAGATCAAGAGGTTTGATTTTACTTCTACAACAAGTCAAAAGAATAAGAAAAGAAGGGAGTTGTTCTTATATTTCTTTTGATTGTTTTTTGGTAATTTTGTGAAATCACAAAATTGAAATTATTATATTTTTAATCATTTGATTTAGTGGATTGATTTACTCGTGGCATGGGAGCTCGTGACTATTTCCCTTAGGAGTTTACCATGTTATATCTAGTATTTATATTTGTTAATTTCCGCAATTGAGTAAATCATGTAGAACACTAGAACGTATCTACACCTACAGTCAAAACTGTTTTAATAATTGCTTCTAGGATATTCGAACTGCCCGACATGTACTGCATGAACTGGGTAATTAAGACAAATTTTTTAAATAACTAGGTTTAAGTATTTACAATTGGTATCGGAGTAGGTTCACTTTTAGAAAGTGAGATTGAGGAAAATCCTAGATATGGACGGAGCACCTTTTAGACCTCTTGTCCTAGACAAGACTAATTAATCATATCGGAAAATTAGGATGCAATTTATCTTCAATTCCTTGATGAAAAAGCTTGGCACTCTATTTTCTATGGATATAAAGTACTCGTTGTGATTGAAAAAATGAAATAGAATGATAGAAAAAGGCATAAGGGTGGGTTACTGTTATTTTACCAATTCTAGTTGGAATTCAAAAGATTTAAATGCAATTTTTCTTTTGTGGATAATAACAAATTTCGTTTAATCTCTACATTCAAGGTGGCAAAAGAAGCTTGGGATATGTAACAAGCTTCAAATGCTCATGAAGGAACTTTCATTGTGAAGTCATCTAATCTGCAATAATCACCCTTAAGTTTGAAAATTTGACAATGAGAGAAGGCAATCAATTCAAGTACTTTTACGCCAAGCTCGGTAATATTACAAACTCAACCTACACTTTAAGGAAGAAGATTCTTAGATACTACCTGGTCGATTTCATTCCAAAGTAACTACCATAGAAGAAAGCAAAGATATGGAAACTGTAAAGGTGGAAGAACTGGTGGGTTCACTTATGACATATGAGTTGCATCTCCATAGAAGGAAGAAGGAAAAGGGATCTAGAGTTGTCTTCCAAAACTATTGAAGAAGATGTTGATGATCAAAAAAGTGAATATGATGAACACCATCCATGCTCACCAAAAAATTCAAGAAGTTCCTAAGGAATAGTAAGAAAGAAAGGAATACAAAGTTTCAACCTCAACAAAAGAAGAAATTCCTCAACAATTCAAGGCTAAGTTCATCTACCTCTAAGGAAAGGACTCAAAACCATATTCAATATCATGAGTGTGAGGGATATGGGCACATAGCATCTCTGAGTGTGCGAATGCACTGAAAACGTTTCGTACAAAAAAAGCCATGGACATCCGTTAGAGTTAAGGAGATGAAAAAGAAACGGATTCTGACGAGGAGGACAGAACTGCTGATAACCAGGTAACTTCTTTTACTGTCAATTTACAGTATGATTCTGACTCTCTCCAATTGTTGTCTATAGGTATGTGCTCACTGGTCAGATATACAACCAAACCGAGTTAGATATGTCCACAATGCACCATCCTAAAACAAAATCTCAAAATTGAACAAGAAAAGAATATCACTCTTTATACAATGATTGAGTCCATTAAATAAGAAAGAGCTGTGGTTGGTATTGAAAATGAAACTCTATCCAAACTCTTAAAGGAGAATGAAAATCAAGTTCTGAAGCTCCTTGATGAACTAAATGACACGAAGGAAAGAGTTAGACAACTTACCATTGGATTCGTCCACCTAAGTGAAGTCATTAGTTGTGGAAGAAAAGATTTTGATTAGTTGAAATTTGTCAAAGAAATTGAACCTGATATATTTGCAGGTCAGACCTCTGAAACTGCAATCAAGGAACAAGAAAGAATTCGAGATAACAGGGCCGTAACAATTTCTGACGCACATAAGCTAGACTCGAAAAACGTGTTTCAGATTAAGGTATTAGATAAACAAGTGAGATATCATTTCCAAAATAGTAAAGGTAAAAAACACAGCACATTGTCAGATGTAATTTTTATCGTAAGTACGGACACGATTCATTTTGATGTTTATCTCACAAGAAACAATATGCCCCAAACTTGCATGCTGGTGCTTTAAAACCCAATTATTGCTAGAATAAGGAAAGTCCAGGGTAAAAAAGTGTTAGATGTAATTTTTGTCGTAAGTACGGACACGATTCACTTTGATGTTTATCTCACAAGAAACAATATGCCCCA
Organism: Fraxinus quadrangulata; assembly: GCA_903798255.1. NCBI lineage: Eukaryota > Viridiplantae > Streptophyta > Magnoliopsida > Lamiales > Oleaceae > Fraxinus > Fraxinus quadrangulata. The sequence goes on from CAIGRB010012168.1 coordinate 136,708, forward strand.
AACTTGCATTCTGGTGCTTTAAACCCCAATTATTGCTAGAATAAGGAAAGTCCAAGGTAAAAAAGTGATCTTAGTTGCTAAGCTATAAAAGTGATCTTGGTACTTTGATAGTGACTGTTCTAACCGTTCCATGCTAACCAACTATAAAACGCATGTAGGTGGTTTAGTTACTTTTTGGGACAGGGCTAAAAGTAAAATTGAAGGTGTTGGTACCATTGTGATTGATGGACTCCTATATTAAATGATGTCTTATTTGTTGCTAACTTGAAAGCAAACTTGATTAGTATAGTGACACTCTACGATGAAAATCTTATGGTCATGTTCACAAAAAATTCGTACAAAGTGCTAAAAAAGTGATGGTAGTTGTGTCTTATATGGTGTTAGGTCTAGTGATAAATGTTATTTTCTTGAATCTGATATTACTTGTCATGTTTCAAAATCTATAGATTTGTAACACAAATGGTTGGGACACTTGAACTATGCAGATCCAATTAGACATTCCTAGCTAAATGTGGTAAGAGGAGTTTTGAAACTATCAGAAAAATTTGAAGGTGTGTATGGTCCATGCCAGAAAGGTAAACAAACTAAAATTGCACATAAACAAGACCAATTTCTGCTACCTCTCAATGTCTTGAATTGCTACATATGAACTTGATGTGGCCAATTCAAACTGAAAGCCTCAGTGGTAAGATGTATAATTCTGGGCTTGTTTGATGATTCTAGATACACTTAGGCATACTTCTTAATTGAGAAATCCGATGTTTTTAAAAGATTCACATTTTTATATCAAAAATTGATCATTGAAAAATACTTTGAGGAGACTAAAGTTATAAGAATAAGAGTGATCATGGTAAGGAATTTAAAAATGCTAGCTTATCTAGATTATGTGAAGAGTATTGTATTTCTCATGAGTTTTTTCTTTCTAAAACCCCTGGCCAAAATGGTGTGGTGGAAAGGAAAAATAAGTCTTTACAAGAGGTGGCTAGAGTGATGTTGAATAGTAAAAAATTGACTGGTAAATTGTAGGCTGAAGCCATTAATACTATAAGTTATATTCTGGACCTTGTGTCCTTGAGAACAGGTACCTCGTAAACTCCTCATGAGATCTGGAAAGGAAGGAAACCAAACCTGAAGTATTTCCACACACTTGGAGGCAAGTCCTATGTATTAAATGACTATGGAACACTTGAAGAAATTTGATCCTAAGAGTGATGATGAGTATTCATTGGTTATTCAGAAAATAGTAGAGACTATAGAGTCTACAACATGAGGGCTCAAACCATCGTCAAGTCCATTAATGTCAAAATTGATGACATTGATGATTTCTCCTCTTATTCGTAGGAACCCGAGATTCATAATTTGGGAGAACAGACTGAAGATGATTAGAACATTCTGAAAAATTGTGCTGCAGATTCAAGGAGTAATAATAGTCCGATAGAATTGTTGGTACCAAGTTTCAATGATCCTGTACCCGCTACTACTGGAGGTGTTGACCCACCAGAGAAAGACAATAAACTATAGAACAAAATAGAGTCTCCTACCTACATACAAAAGGCTCATCCACTAGAGAACATTCTTTCAAACGTTGGAGATGGAATAATGACCAGAAGGAGACTTGCCATAGTAATCAAGAATGTGTGCACATTACATATTGAACCCAAAAATGTGATTGAAATACTTGGTGATGAATCTTGGGTACTAGCAACGCAGAAATAATTGACTACATTTGAGTGAAATAATGTATGGGAGCTAGTACCTCAGCCAAACGATACAAAGATTGGAACAAAGTTGACAAAAAAATAAATAAATAAGCATGGTAACATTATTAGAAATAAGGAACGACTAGTAGCACAGAGTTACACTCAAGTTGAAGGAGTTGATTTTGATGAAATATTTGTACCTATGGCCATATTTGAATCCATCAGATTTTTGTTATCTGTTTCATGTCAAATGGGGTTCAAACTTTTTCAGATGGACGTCAGAGTGCCTTTTCTGAATAGAATCTTGAATAAAGAAGTCTACTAGAGCAACCAAAAGTATTCATTGATCAACATCTTCATGACCACATATTCAAGCTTTAAAAAGTGCTATATGGACTGAAACAAGCTTATTGAGTTATGAAATATTGACTATATTTCTACTTGAAAAGGGATACAAGAGAGGGAGAGCTGATAAAATTTTGTTAATCAAACATCTTAAGTCTTGATTGACAGTAGCATAAATCTATGTAGATGATATTGTGTTTGAAGCCACATCTGAAACAAAATCGAGAGAGTTTGTTGATTTTATGCAACACAAGTTTCAAACGAGTATGGTTGGTGAACTAAACTATTTCTTGAGTTTACTAGTTAAGCATGCTGATGCAAAAGTTTTGATCACAAAGGCTAACGATGCGAAGAATATGGTGTTCTGCATCTATATATTCGACATCACTTCATTATGGACTTAGTTGAGAGGAATATTATTGTCTTAAAACATGGTCACACTAAAGGACAATGACTAATTTCCTTACTAAGGATTTAGATAATGATAGATTTGAAACTTTGAGAAAAATTACGGCATAGGCATGATGCATTAAAACCTGTTTGATGTACATATATTTTTTGTTTTGTGTGTTCATTTTATTTGCTTGTGTTTTGCATCTACATAAAAACAAAAACAAAAAAATTGAAAAATAAGAAGAAAAATCAGGGCTTTTCTGGCAAATTTCACAAGATGTGAATTTTTGTTTGGTCTATGATTGTTGGGATGAAATTGAATTATCCAATCAGTGTGGTGTGCTCATTATACGATATTATAAATTATAATCAAATAAGCACATTGTAGGAACATGATGACTAGTTTAATTTTTCACCACGACTGATAGGTTGTTATCTTTAAAAGTGAGCTATACTTAGTTGTGGACCCATGATCAGTATCTATATCTCTCTGCACTATCATATGTTGTGTTAACAAGCAAGGTGATTGGAGGAGAGGGCTACCACCATGGATGTGTGAAGCTGTCCTTGATAATCAACATAAATCATGAAAAAATGGCTACACTTATGGCCGTGTGAAAGTCAACTCAATGAATTAAAAAGATTGGACTTTAAAAGAAAATAAAAGTATTTAACACAATGAGCATTTAAAAAAATTGAAAAAATATATATATTTATCCTCATGCCTGGCACGCACATATTTTCCTATTTATAGAGACAATTTGTAATGATGGATGGTTTGAAATTCATTTGCAAGTGTCTACTGAACAAGTCGCAACTTGGATCAAAGTTCGGGTTATGATTGACTGGCTAGAATGTTCCTCAAACGAATCATAATCTAACCAACTAATTGAATTAAGTATAAGCAGACATTTGATCAGAAGGTTCTTGATTATTCTATTGATTTTGGATTGATTGTGAATTTATGGAATGGGAAATTTGGCCAAATATATTTAATTAATGTTAATTTCAATTTGGAATTTTACTTAATTTGTGTGATTGACTCTTGTGGACTTTTCATTGATTTTCTGATCAACAGTCTAGTCGGGGCAATAAAATCTTCCCTCTATGATAAATGAAAATTGATCTCCACTTTTAGAAATAAAATTTGCATGGTATATGAAGGGATGATTTAACTTTAGTTGGAATTAAATAGCATGAAATTGAAGAATTTTCCCTTCTAAAATTGAAAAGTTAAGGCTAAATTTCGTCATTCTCTAACATATCTCTCAAGATATCTCTTTGCATTTGATTTGCTTTCTTCCATGTTTCAAGTTTGTTTCCAGGAAGAGTGTTGAAGAGACAGTTGGGTCTGAACCAGTTGAGAAAGTCATGAAAGACACTAAGACCCCAACTCTAGACAACTAGTCCAGACCAACTTTCTGCGGGCCAAAAAGTCTGCTAATTGTCTTGTTCTATCATTCTGACTCTAACTCTTTGATCTAACTATTTGGAGGAGGAGCTGAATGGTAGAGTTTGCTTCGTGATGCTTTTCATGTTGGCGATCATTGCCGCACCTCTATAGTAAGGCATGCGACGACCCCTCCACCTCTTTTGCGTTTAGTTTCCTCACTTCGTATATGGAGGTTTGGCATCTAACATGTCATTTTTGTTGAGATGCTTAATCTCCTAGAATAAGAAATAAGAACTACATGGAAAATAAAAAATTTCTTTAATTCAAGAAATAAAATCACCAAGACTACAAGAATAAATTATTCGAATTTTTATGTAATTCGATGATTAATTCCTGAATTTAATCCGAATAACGAACTTTCAGCTTTTAATTCTAAGAACTTGATGCTCCAAGGGTATTCTATGATATTCTCTAAAATCTAGACTACAGCAGTTGGTGGACACGTTCTTTTAATTAAATAAAAAAAACACTAATTTGGATTGGACACATGAATAAAAGAAGAAAATATTTTTTTCTCTCTCTTTAAAATTGAATACAATGGAAGAATTATTGTAAAGTGTTGTAGGCTTTCTTGGTTCAATCTAGTCTCTATTTATAGAAATAAAAAGATTCCAATCCATGTACAATAAGGATTACAAATAATGTCCAAATACAAGTCTTAAGTAAAATCTACATAGGGGCTTTAATTAAATATTAAACCTCTATTTGACCTCATTTCTTAAAACTCTTTTTTTTTTCTCAAACTCATTTTCAACCACATATTTTATGGAATCCACAATTTTTATCAACTTTTCAACCATACATTTCACTAACTTTTATTAAAATCTACTAAAAATCTAATCATACAAACCAAACAGGGACTAAATCAAATTAGCAAATAACTTATATGTAGTCCATGTAACTCTAATTACAACTATGTTTACAACTTTCATAGCAATTGAAATTAAGTCTAAAATATATAGTAATTACAATTAAGCTCAAAACTGTTGTAATAATTATAATTGAGTCTCAATACTTTGTAGAGCTACCACAAACTTGATCGCACATATATTATCCAATCTTTAATAATTAGATCATGTCTAATCAACCTTAGACCACCCAATCTAATTATGAATTTTTACTTTTTTGGCTAAAGGCAAAAGATTGCACTCCCGAAATATATAAGATTGCACAAGCAAATTAATATGTAATACTTTTCTTTGACCTATATGTATTTTATCATCGTCCGAGATTCGATAATTAAGTACGAGTTTAAATTACTATTTTACCCCTCAATTATTCTCACTAACTTTATACCACCCTAATTTCCATAAAAACTGGAGTTACAAAAAATTCAATTATCTTCATGTTGAAAGCAAAAACGATACAAATAAAAGTAATCCCTTTACAAAAAGTCATTTTAGATTCCTGCAGGAGTTCATATTTCGTTAGGTCGAACCCGAAGGTCCAATGCATATATAATTAAATATGTAAAAATATAAGGAAAAAGAACCACTTGCACGTTATGTATCTTACCTCGTTATTGAAATGTTGTAAAGAACATAAAATTTTGCGCTAAAGATTCTCCTATTATTTTTCTATATTTTTCCTCTCCTTCTCTCTCACTCTTTGTCGTAGCTCTCTTTATTTTCTATGGTAAAATAATGAGATTTCTTGTTCTATTTATAGTTAAAATTCTCAATTGAGTTTGTATGCAACTAGAATTGGAACACTATATAATACAAGGAATTTGAATAAGAATTGATTTCAAATAATAGAATTATGAATACTGTTAAACTTTATCAAAATCAAATTAAAATTACAATTAAACTTTACCCATATCACAAAAAGATTACCATCATCAAAATCAACAGTTATCCTCCTACAATTGGCTACCATAAAAATTTAAATCATAAACCAAATTTAATTAATTAAAAATAACTTCTTTGAACTTCCATATATTGGACCTAATTCATCCGACTTAACTTTTTCTCTAGTCCATAATGCGCTATTTTATACGAACTACAAAACAAATCAAATCCAATATAATATATTAATCTCGCTCTATCAAAATCTAATTACTTGGCCCAACCTCTCATGCATTTGCAAAACTCTAGTTATGTCTAACACATATAAGTCCAATTATGTTTCATCTTTTAGTGACAATCTATCCCATTCCATGCTCGCATGAACAATGTTCATATAAAATGTGAAAAACTTCAACTAATAAATTATGCGAAGTAAAGATGCTTATATGTTTCATAAGATAACTCATAATCATGCTAAAAGAATGACATTTCATTTCTTACCTTGGATCAATCGAAGAGTACTCAAATAGTGAGAGTCTTGTGCCAAGAATTACATGTTTAGAAATTTTACATTGTCCTTAAACTCTTAATACTTATGAAAACACTTTATTTTTATTACAAATTTCCTAAAATAGGATTTTCTCGAAATAGAAGTTTCTAAAAATAGAACTTCCTTAAATTTGGAATATTTTGAAATATTATTTTTTGTCCTGTTGATTTGAATAGTTTGCAACCAAAATGCTTCCAGGTGAGGAAGGGGTCACAAGTAGACCGTTTGAATCCCAAGTTCTCCTTAGACAATTTCATCCTTTTGACAAAGCATTTCAATCTTGAGAATACGCAAATCAAGAAAACTCAAACAAGAAGTAGGAACTAGAGAATCCTTAAAATATTATTTTCTCCTAGTTGGTAAATTCCTATTAGAACTCATTTATTTGAAACAAATAGTTCTTTTTAAAAAAGTCCAAAAAGGTAAACTTGTGCTCTGATGCCAAACTATAACACCCCAATTTTCATAAACAATGGAGTGTTACCAAAAATTCAATTATCTTCACGCCAAAAGTGGAAACAATACAAATAAAAGTAATTCCTTACTTTCAACAATAAATAGTAATTAAAACATGGAATTTGTGCTTCTAAAAAAATAAACATAATCACCTAACTATAATATAAACATGTCTTTGAACAAATAAAACTAACTAATAAATTGGAAAATAGAAAAAACTTAATGTTTTTATTTATTCAAATCTTCTGGTAGCTCACATCACCATCCTACCACAGTTCAATCTACTCAAACTAATCTATAAATTATTATGAGTGTGAGTATTTAAAAATACTCAGTAAGATACGTATAATTTCCATACACAATTATATAAAATAATAAAATCTACACTTCATACCACTCTTCACTTATGAAGTATATCACAGTGACCAAGTGAGACACCCATTATTAGTCATTTGGAATTCCCGAAGGAGTTCACATTTTGCTATAAAAAACTCAAAAGTGTTCACATTTCGTTAGGTCGAACACGAAGATCCACTGGCAATTCATACATATTTAAATGAACACATAAAAGCGTAAAGAAATGAATCACTTGCTGGTTATGTATCTTACCTAGTTATTGAAAGGTTGAAAAGAAAATAAAAATTTTCCCGTAAAGATTCGCCTATTATTTTTCTATATTTTTTCCTCTCATTCTCACTCTTTGCCATGGCTCTCTTTTATTTTCTGTAGTAAAATCATGGGAATTCTTGTTGTATTTGTAGTTGAAATTCTCAATTGAGCTTTTATGCAACTAGAATTGGAAAATTGTATTAATACAAAGAATTTGGATAAAAATTGGTCTCAAATAATAGAACTATGAATACTATTAAACTTTATCAAAATCAAATAAAAATTACAACTAAACTTTATCCAAATCACAAAAAAGATTACCATCATCAAAATCAACATTTATCCTCCCACAGGTGGCTACCATAAAAATTAAATCATAAACCAAATTTAATTAATTACCAATTAAAGATAACTTCTTTGAACTTCCATATCTTGGACATAACTTATCCGATTTAACTTTTTCTCAAGTTCATAATGCGTTATTTAATAAGAACTACAAAACAAGTTCAATATTGATATATTAAATCTCGCTCTATCAAAATCTAATTACTTGGCCCAAATAAAATTGAAATTAATACTATTTCACTTTAGTTCTTTAACATTTCAATATTATCAAAATAAATCTAGGTCAAAATCCTTACCACTAAATAATTCTATACTATTAAATTTTGGGATGTTGTAACTTAAGTACATTTTTTTCATTAGTCCTGTGAATTAATCACAGATGTCAAAGTTTAGTCATCACTAAACATTGGCTCAAATTTAAACCATTCAACAAAAAATGGATCACCAATCAATCAATTTCTAGTTGCATAAGTTATGCTTCAGATTTTTAGTCTCAAATTAAAAATCATTTTTAGCATAGTAAATATTCGAATTGCAAAAATATTATTTCTAAAAGAATTGTATCCCTTTGAATTATCTTTTCAACGCACTTTGAGTCAACTCAAATGGATATTGGAAGGAAAAATTCTAACAAAAATACTGACGAGTGCTAAGGGAAGAAAAAGGTATGCGCACAAGCCCATGGGCACGCGAGCCAATAAATTCCCGAACCCGAGGCAAATTCAATTGTACTGCGCATGCCTACCAAGTTGTACTAAGCATGGGCAATGGCAAAATTTCATCTGATGGGCCAGTTTTTCTTTTTTGATTAAAATTCTTTCTGATTCCAAATTAAACGAGATTTTGACTTAATTTCTGTCAAGTATAATATAAAACTTGGGCTACACATTAAGAGATCACTCCCTAGCCTCTCATTACACATCCATATCATAAAATTCATCAAGAACAAGAGATTAATTTACATATTTTGGGAGAGAAGATCAAAATCTACCAAGAATTGAAGGCCAATTACATGAAAAAATTGAAGATTTCAACATTGGAATTGAAGATCAATATCTTTTGCATTCTTTCATGATATGGGTGATGATGTAGATTTGTCGTAATCTTCATCAGCCTGGAAGTCTAAATCCTTATAACCTATCATAACAAGATATAGTGATAAGCATAAAATTCTTGTTCTCCAAAGGTACTAAAAGATATACTTTATCGCCATTTATTGTTCTATCCCTATGATTTGATAGATATCGACTCACTGTACGAGTAGGATAATAAATTTCAAATCTATTGCACAACATAGCATACATGAGACTACCCACTGTCGATTTATAAGTTATCCTACTCATGTGCTCCATCTCTTTAGGAGTCATAGAGGATTGATCTTGAGAGAGTTGGATTCCATGCCAAAGGATAGAATCTTGCATGGCAATTTTGAGAAGTATCTTGTCAACATATGAAGCTTAGGACAAAAAGGCTATCAACATGTTCTTTCGATCTCTTAAGATCTGAATGTCTAGAATGAAGTCAACTTCACTTGAGTCCATATAAAATTGTTGGGCCAACCACGCTTTTGTAGACAATAATGCTTCCACATCATTCTTAATAAATAAAATATCATCCACGTTAAGCACCGAAAAATTACAATGTTATTATGTATCTTCTTATAGACAAGGGTTCGTCAAAGTTCTGATCTTGATCACCTTGTTGAATATCTTGTTCCAAGATCTCGATGTATAATTAAATCCATAAATGGAATGTTGCATCTGCATCATCATATCCTTCTTTTATAAAATTGGATCATAAACTTATACCATGAAGATCATCTGGTTGGACTCTCCGATCAAAAAGTACTTAAAAGGTGGTCTGATGATCATCTGACTTTGTCTAAAGAGCTGTAAATCCTTGACTGTGGTGTCATTTGGAATCATAAGATTATCGTCAATGCTGTTATCACTATCAAGTGACGCCACCTGACCTTCAGCGTTTTCTAAATCTATGGGACCAAATAAAAAATTCATCTCTTCTACCCAGATAACATTATATAGGTATACCTAACACCACAGAATGTCTATCCCCAGACTATATTTTAGTAATAGATGGGGTTGAATCTCTCCCACTCATTTCTTTCAATACAACGTTACCCTTATACTGACGTTCATTAATATACTTATCCTCAAGGAATGTTGCGTTTGTATCAAATACCTTCTTATCGATAAGAGTATAAAAATAGTACCTTTAGGGCATCCCACAAACAAACATATCTTTGACCAAAACTTCCAATTTTTTTGCTTCCCTTTTAGGACATGAGTCAGACCTCCCAAATTTTAGATGTAATGCAAGCTGGACTTGCATTCATATCGAAATTTTAGGAAAGCCTTGGAAATAGACTTAGAAAGAACTTAGTTAAGAATATATGCAGTATTCTCCATTGCATATCCCAAAATAAGATAGAGTTGTGAAACTTATCGTTCACCTAACACTATCTTGTTATATCTTGTTTCTTTGGTTTTGTTGGTGTATACTAGCGTACCTAAATAAAGAGCTATACCATTTTCTGTCACGCAATTCTTGAGTTTTTTTTAGAGATATTCGTTACCTTAAGTATCTATAAAGAAATACGCATACCACCCCCTTCTCGTTGGTGTAGTCACGGGTCATACATATCAGAATTAACTATTTCCAATACTTCTAAAGCTTTACATCATTTTGTCAAAAAGAATATCTTGGTCATTTGACCTTCCAAACAAAAATCTTACACTGGCAATGGTTCGATCATAACCAAGTTGAGTGGACCAACTCTAGCCAATCTTTATTTTCTGTTAAGCTTAATTTGTCCAAATCTAAGATGCCATAAATATGTATCACTTGTATGGTATGACCTTTATTTATGGTTTACAAAAGTAAATTTTATTTCATTTATGGAAAAACTTAAAATGTAAAGACCATTTATCAAATGTCAAGTGCAAATATGAGCTTTATTCAATAAAAATGCTAAGCACATCATATGTCGATTTTTATAGAATAACCTTGTCCTATTTTATCAAAAACAAAATTCAAATTTATGAACATAATAACAGTCTTAAAAATTAAACGTCCACTACTGAAAAAATACTGTTACGCTTTTTTTGAAATTATTGCTCTTATGCCAACGATGATTTCAAACTGGCTTTCACTAAGTTTTTTGCTTTTTTGAAGCACCGCAACGAAATGCAGATATGATTAATGGTTTCAAGGTTACAACTCGGGAATTCATAAAATCAACCACTAAACAATACTCAATAACGAAAAACTCACTCGTCGGGAATTCATAAAATCAACCACTAAACAATACTCAATAACGAAAAACTCACTCGTACCTTGCTTTTTAACTAGTGTATCTGGGCACTTTATTCCCAGTGTCCTCTAACATAGTTGGAACACTTGCATTTCAATTTCCATATGTTTGGGCCTTTTATTGCTCTTATGCTTCTTTCTTGTTAGCCTTCTTCATCTTCTTTCCAAATTTGCCTTTTGGCGAGGAGCCACCAATTGCTATATGAACATCGCTGTCTTTATCCTTAAGACCATTTTCCACATATTACAACTTAATCAGCAACTCTGTTAATGATATCTTCATCTTATTCAAATGAAAGTTCATAGTAGTAGACTGTGAAAAAGCATCAGATAATAGAATTGAACACCATATCAATCCGAGCACCCTAATCAATGGTTGAATCGAGATTCTTTGCCAGGTTAAAGTGTGCAATCATAGTCAAAATATGCAACTTTACAGGCATTTAGGATATCATGTAGATGTTCTATGAGGTACGAATGGCTTCAAAACAAGCCCTGTAACTTTGATAATCAAACATGTCCTGATGGCTTTGTAATGTTTCATATGAGGTACTCTAACTTTCAAGCTTTTGTTGTAACACCATTGACATTGAAGCCAAATCATAACAAGTCATCTTTTCTACAGTCACCCACTTAGTATGTCTATCAGAATATCCCTCAAGCAAAAATTAAGTTTCTCTACATTGAGCCCAAACATCAAAATACGTTTTTAATCCACATACTTTTGTCTGATTAGTTGGTTTTGTTTTAGAATGACGAAAAATGGGCCAAGTGACATTTTCACATATAAATAACCATACATTACATATAAAAATTGAGCAGCGAATAATGATTGAGCGCAAGATTCATGAATGCACACTACATCCATCTAACTGCAATAATACAATACTTGAACCTTATGATCCAATAGGCCCTTCTATAGGAAAGGTTATAGTGTCCACTTATCAAGATAGGACCCTTCCACTAAATAAATTATAGTCGACAACCAATATCTATATAAGTCTAGTATCATTTTATTTGATCATCAAAATCATAAATGAGAGCCTCTATAGGAGGTTTGTGGGCGATCTCGATTTGAGTATATAACGTTTATTTAAATCTCTAGATACATGAAAATAATTCCTCCATTTGTAGAATGATCACAACTTATATTATATCTAGACAATCTTATCATAAAGGAATTCAAAAGTAAAGCGACCCTCCTATAGGAAGTCCATTGCATTATCAGCACGAGGCAAGTGTGGTACTTTGCTTATGAATTGACCAAAAGAGTCCATATAATTTTATTTAAATAAACACATTCTTTCACTCAATGTTTTAAAATAACAGATTTTAAATTTAAATAATTATCAATTATTCGCATTAATACAATTAACATACAGTTTAATTATTATAGATTTTAGATCTAGAAAAATTTAATCCAAATTAA
>CAIGRB010012189.1:27470-43671 GCA_903798255.1 Fraxinus quadrangulata
TTTTAGTCATATAATGAGTTTGTTTCTGAAAATTCTGTTTATAATTAGCCACGGGAAGTCATAAAATATTGATTTGGAAAGCACTAGTTGCTTCTGATATTAACTGTACTGTCTTAATCCAAAGAACTAGACCACACGCTATTGTTATTGACAGAAGGCAAATCATATGGAAATGATTATCATATCCATTTCTTAGTCGAAATGGTCGAGCAATAGTTTTATTTTACAACCTGCAAAAAAGGGAGTGCAGAATTTCTCCAGGGATACTCAGATGCTTAAGTCAATATATGACTATAGGATTTATATAGTTTTCAACGTTGCCACGTGAGTGTCTTATTTGGAGAGAGTGTTATTTGAATTATAAAAATCCATGAACGAGGTAAAAATAGATTTTATCCTTTTAGTAATAGAGATTATGTTGCTCATAGAGCTTATCCACTGAGTTGTCTTAGTTTTACTAAGATGGAAAATCTAATATTTTGCAATACTGTCTGAATTTTAATCCAAAACAATGATATTTTGGTTTTCTAGTTGGCTACTTCACTGCAGATTATAATTGGTCGGCCATCTTAAAGTTTACATATGCTTTTCATCAATTGCAGATTGATTATGAAGAAGCATATTATTTTCTTGTATTTGGCAGTGGTGGTGTAGTTTTATATTGGATGGCAGCCGCTATCGTTAATGCAATTGATTCTATACCAGTGGTGAGTACTTCTATTGTTTCTTCTCATGGATTTGTTTTCTCGTAGTTACAAGCTTTCGAGTAACCTTAAGATATCAATTTTTAGTTTCCTAAAGTGCTGGAACTTATTGGTCTTGCCTACGCCCTCTGGTTCACCTCCCGCTATCTTATCTTCAAGGCAAGTACTCGAGAATTTTCACATGTCACCATATCTGTCTTACTTTTATGACATGCCTTCAATTCAGTGATACCGTTATGCAGAAAAATAGGGACGAGTTGGTTTCCAAAGTTGAAGAGATTAAGCAGCAGATACTTGGTTCGCAGGATACCTAACTGGGTAACAAAAATGTTTGCCATTCGAGCTTTTAAATTCTGTATGTAACGTTGAGTCTATTTTGTGTACAAAAAGAAGGGGCCTTGGTTGTTTCTTGGATAAGTTTTGTAATGGCTCTTTACCTTTCTTGTTTTACATTTGAAAATAAAAGTTAAATAAGCCAATAATGATTAGGATTGATTTAGGATGTTTGTTATGTATTTTGTCTATTCAAAGCCAGTATTAATAATGAAATGAATTTCGATTATTTAAATATTTGGAAATATTGATCTCTTGGGGATCTCTATGGTGGTTAGATTCCCTCCAACGAATTTGATATATTTTCTTGTTTTAATTCGAATAAATGTTAATAATCGTGTATTTTTAAGTGAAACTCATAAAAATTGATACACGTGTAGGCTCAACTTCCCATCCACCTAACAATGAATTATTTACTTGTACATTTTTCGTGTGCATCATGGTTGACATTGTGTGAGGTGTAAAAATCGAGGCCGTTGATTGTTTTTAGTCGTGTTCTAAAATGCCTTCATGTACTTTCCATATGGTCGCTTATTCTCGATTCATTTTCAAAACTACGGATACTTGTCTCGCATATGGAGTGTGCATGATGATGCTCTCAATCCATTTCATTGACCTCATATGCACGTTTGAACTTTAAAATAAGTACGCCTTGGTGTTAAAATATTAAGTCAAATTTAGCTTAGCAAAGTTCAATCCATTTTATAACTAAAAAAAAGTAAAGAGAACAACAAATATCAAATTAGCCCGAATCATCCAAGCTATTAATTATGTATAGCAATTTATAGGGTTTTGACGTTTAAAAAAGTCAAAAATCAAAACAAAATTTTAGTAGAGTTGCAAATTATTTGCGTCGAGCTTGAGTGTCCCTCTTTTTTGGTCTTCCTCTAGTTTTACCATCAATTGATGCTAGTCATGCACAATTTTGGATGGTTGATTGTTGTGATGATGATTAGGAGATTGATAATAATATCTTATTATCTACAAGAGGTAATAGAAATTTTCGAGTTGAATTAAAGGAGCTTGACGAAGATGATTTTGTATTGAATGACGTGAAAGATGAATTGGATAAAGAAGAGAAGATTACATTGCAATAAAGAGCTAAACACGATTTAGGGTGTTTTAAGTCGGTGTTCATATTTAATCTAATCATAAGAATTGATTAACAAGTAATTGTAGTATTTATGATTTTGAGTAATATATTTTTGTTGAAAATTTAAAGAATATGTATACAGTTCAAATAATAGTATCGTTTATGATGTCGAGCAATATATATATAAATTTGAAGAATGTGTATAAAGTTCAAAGAATGCATTATTTTATTTATTTATTAGTTTGGAATATTTAGAATAATATTAAAAATTAGAAAACGAATAATTATGTATATACTTCGCATAAACACACATATGCTTGATCGAAACGCATTGTTATGCATAATGCATTTTAGAACCTTGGTTTTTAATATTGTTAAAATCAATGTTAAAATCGAGTGTAACATCACAGAATGTCAAAAATACTGTCAAACCATAAAGTACATCCAAGAAAATTGCCTAACCAAATAATGTTGAGATCGTCGAAGTTTACAACTTTATATATTTATGTGATAAAGTAGATTGTAGCATTCTAAATTTGTTTTCGAAATTTAAAATTTTATTTATTGTAATAAATTAAAATTACAAAAATTTAGCAGTATGTCTCAATAAGCTAATAAAATTTTGGCACAAGGCAGTTATAAATGATATATATGGGAAATGATGCTTAAATCCACGTGTTTTTTTTTTTTTTTTAATGTTTCAGAATTCAGAATATTGAGACAGAAAAATTGGATGAAAAAATATAACTTCACGTCGCCTGAGAGATTCGAACTCTCGCGGGGAAACCCCATGTACTTAGCAGGCACACGCCTTAACCACTCGGCCAAAGCGACTTTTGTTGTTGTATGTATTCTATCAATTTTTAAGAAACGCTTATTCTATTAGTCGTTACATAGATTGAATATTAGTTAATAATTAATATTAACCATACATTTTATGAAATTCATAATTTTTCAATAACGCATTTAGTCATTATTTGATAGGGATTAAAATAAAAAATTTAATAGATTTTGATAAACAAAAATCGATAAAATGTGTGATTGAATAGTTGTGGATCCTATGAAATGTGTGATTAAAACTAATTGTTAACTTTAATTTAAATTTAAATTTAGATTTTAATTCCTACAAAACATGAGCATAATGATTTTTTTTATATCAAAATCTACTTAAAAAATATTATTTTTATCAGAATCTAACGTGAGTTGAATGGTTCATCGACTTCTCAAGATTATAATTTACGGATATTTAGTCTGTTTCAATTCTTAGTAACTCAGATATAAATGTTGATAGTGATACCTAAGATTTGGTAACATCATTTACTTAATAAAATGGTTCGAAGAGGTACATTGGAACGTTGCTCCACAAACTTTTAATTCAAAGAAAGCTGATTTGAATAAAGATTAGGAATTCAAGCAGTTATAAATAAGAATCATGCTACATGTACAATATTGGTTGAGAACATCTTATTTGGCATTATCATATTCATCTATTTAAAAAAATTATTTTTTACATCACATACTGAGATTTTGACAATACATAATTGTCAATCATTGTTGTAGACAATTATGTGTTGTCAAAGAATATTTATAATTAGATTAATTATATAAATGATAGAAATGATACTTGAAGTGAAAAAAGAGTCGCCGTACATATTGAAAAGCTTCAAGGACCAAGAATGTTGTAATTTTCAAATAAAGAGAGTTTGTTTGACCATTTTCACCAAAATCATTTAAACTGTTGACTTGACCCAATGATATTAATGTAAATTATTAGTTCAAATTGTCGAACGTATCTAGCAATAAGGTTGATTTTTTTAATAGATATTAATGTAAATTATTAGTTCAAATTGTTGACTTGACCCAATGATAACCCATTTATCGCACATTATTAGTACAAGATGAAATACATGACAAACAAAATATTTAAAAGAAACAACTTTTTTTTTTTTTTTTTTNATTATTACTACATTAGAAGAAATGATCTAGTAAGCATTGATAAGTACTTAACTTATGCTAAGTGTCGGTGTGAATGGATTTATGGTAGGTCCAAAAATTTAAAGATCTAAAAATTAATTGATGTGATATGATCGTTAATATTTAGCTTAAACTAAAAATCCGTAGATAATTTCTCTAAATTTAAAGAAATAGCCCCCATTTGGCCCTCATTATTTCAAAAAATTATTCTTCGATCTTATTTTCAACTATATAATTTTTCATAAAATAATATTATATGTAAATCAAAAGTTTTTCATTATTTTTCAATCACGCATTCTAAAATAAAATAAAAAAACTATTTCAGAAATTATAATTTGAAATAATTGGCGTCATCCCGGGGCATAATATACTAAGCACATATAATATGACACATTAATTAATTGAATCTTTTAATAAATTCATTTATCAAGAAATTGATGTGTCATATTATCAGGTTAGTATGAAGCTTGTTGCTTAGTATATAATTTATTTCAATTATGCTACACGTATATCATCTTTTACATCATTATTTACATTCTATCACGTGACAACGCACCATTGAACAGTTTAAAAAACTTTTTCCACTTACAGTTTTACGAAAACAAAGCGGATGTCATTCTTAATGTAATTCAAGGAATGTACATTTAACATTATTGAACATCTTTGGATAAGTATCACTAGTACTAACTCATCATTTCTCGATACTTTTGTAGGATCGCACTACACGTACAGCATCGTGTAGGCCCAGTTCAAACAGCTTTATCCAATTTTATAAGTAAATTTTGTGAAATATGTACTATGAAAGTACATAAAAAAATGAATAATATAGAAAGTAATAATCCCATCCCACACCTTATTCCTTGATCAGTAAATAATTTGGTACAAGTAATCCTTTTCTTGATACATCAACCTAACTCCTCCTTCCCCACGCCACCCACAAATCAATTTGGAACCTTTTAATTATGACGTCATAATTATTACTTTTTATTTCTAACTATAAATTTAGGAATTTTGTTGTCAAATTGAATTATATTTTTTAACATCCATTTTAGTAATTAAGTGATAAAATATTACTTAACTAAATTGAACGTGAATGAAAAATGATTACTATTTTGATTTAATTAGTATAAGTAGAAACGAAAAATAAGTCAAGTTTTAAGTAATTTAAACAAAATTCTAACAAAACCAAACAGCCCCTTAAATTCGCTATCTTTTTATGCAACTTTACCCAATCTCAAATCCTCTTTTGACATTCCTCCCATGTCTTTCACAATCCCAAAGCTGGAGAATTCTCTCATAATTCCGTCAAGACGTCAAATTCAAATTCCATTTTCCATTTTACTATTCCTCCTCCACAACCGTCACCGGTATCGCCGACGAAGAGGCCACAACTATATGCGAAATTACTAGAAAATCCCATTTCTATGTATAGAAAGAAAATCTGGTCATTAGGGTTTCCATTCAGCTCGGTCTTCATTCTTGGTACCGGTTAAGTGAATAGGTTATACAGATGCTTATAATCGTTGGGATTTTGCTGATTTTTTGTCTGGTAGTCCGCCAGAAGTGGAAGGATGCGACGGCTAAAAGGGAGGAGATTTTGGGGCCAGTGACTACGGCCTCCGAAGAAGAGGCTAAAATTGCTGAGATTATAGCTGTTGAAGAGTACAAGTCATCGCCTTTGCCACCTCCCTTGCAGCTTGAAAAGCGGTATTATTGTGCTGTTTGTCTCTGTCCTACCACCACGAGGTGCTCTCAGTGCAAGGCTGTACGATACTGGTGAGTTTGAATTTTTAAGAATTATGGGTTATAGGTTTGATGCATAGAGGTCTTTTATTTTCGATTTGAATGTGGAGATGTCTATTTGAAAGTTTAACTTAGTCGGACTGGAATTTGTGAGGTACAGGAAAATAGATAATTTTATTACATGAGTTCAGAGTATTTGAACGAAAAGGATTAAGCATGAAATATAGGTAAGAGCAGTATAAAATGTGAATTAATAGATAAAAAGAAACGAAGAATTATATTGAGGAATACGGATTCTGTTTGTGATAATTTGGTTAAATTGTTAAATGTGGGTATCAATTGTCATTACACGTCTTGATAAATTTAAGAAAAGAAAATGTCTAGAGTTTGTTATGAAATTTAATGTTAGATGTTTGATTTCAGAGGATTTTCAAGGTTAAGTTGCAAGGACAAAGTTCTGTTAGAGAGTTTTCGGGTGTCTTTTGGGCTGGAAAATGGAAATTTCGTGATGGGGCAAAGAGTTGATGTTCACCATAGAAAAGATAACAACGGGAATAAGTTTTTGTTGTGTTTATTTGGGGACTTTAACATTTGATGATTTTTGTTGAGGTACAAATTGATAAAAGAAAGAAGACAAATGAAAAGCGATTACGTTAAACCGTAGACCTGGGTTTCACGCCTTGATAAGTATGTGGTCATTTAAGAATTGAGATTTCGTTGCTATAGAATTTTATGTATCTTGTCTTCTTTTAAATGCATCTGCTAGCATGCAAATTCGGGAGGTAATCACCGAAAAACAGTTCGTAGTCCATACTCTATATCCGGTTTGAAAGTTGGTTTCATTTATCATCATGTGATGCGCCTCCTCTATCTAGGTATCACTGAAAGGATGGAAGGCAAAGCTGGGTGCATTTGTTGTGCCTCATGGTATTCATTTTGTAAATAATGCTGGGACGAAAGCCCTTGCATATCAATATATCATTGAGAAAATTAGAAAAGGACATACTAGTGGTTTGGCTCTCCTATAAGATCCCTCTGTAGATGACACAGTTCTGTGGTTCTATAATCCGGGTCCCGTATGTTTATGTACCCCTTTATCTTCATGTCCCCGAAAAGCAAGTTGCAGAAGTTGCTGGAGATACTGCACTCTCTCTTTCTCATGCATGATGTTATCAATCTTCTTGTGGTAGGGAAAAGATATGCCCACATGCTTCACGAGGAGTGCGTTTTTTATTTTGGGGTTTGGGGGTGGGGCAGGTGGAAGGGATTTTGTATGTTAACACTAGGTTACACTAGGTTCAACCATGGTTTAAAAAGGCGGAGCTGAGGCGTAGTACCTATGACTCATGGCACTATATCTAGTGCTTTCATTCTGAGGTAGGCCCCTTATTGGATGAGACACTTTCAATTCACATGCCTCACGCGGTGTGAGGTGTGCGCCTCATGTTCGTTTTAAATTTGAATATTTTCTAGCTATGGTGCAGTGTAAATGTGAGTTTCAATGATAAAAACTAAATGCTTTTACTTGGGTCCTTCTTCTCAAATAAAAAAAAATAAAATTGGATCCATCAAATTTGACTAAACAATAAAAACCTTAATTCCACTAGCAATTTGTGCTCTCCACCCATGCCTCACTATTCTCGAAGAAAGAACAAAATTCTTCTCCAAGATTGAAAGCCGGTGGTTCTAAAAATCCGGCAGGTATATATTATTATTTTTTCCTCTTTCTTTTCTGCATTTCATGTCCACTCTCTCATTTAATTTTTTTTTCCTTAAGTTATTGTGCAAGACAAGGCTATGGGTTTCTTAAAACTAGGCACACATAGTGTTAATTATATGGAGGATTATTTATTTATTTATTTATTAAGATTGATTGTTTATGATTTGTTATATTAACATGTTTATTTTTGTACTTTGTTTTATAGTTTTTTGTTTTGCGGTGAGGTTTACGTCTCGCCTCTCAAAGGAAAAACACGTCAGTACCTATCTCTGCCTTTTTAAATATTGGGTTCAACATATGTCGTAGTATTATGCAATAAATTATTTAGAAGAAACCCTATCAGCATTTGGGATGGGTGATATCAATTTTTCCTTCTAGAGTGTGTTTGGAACTTGGATGGAATGTCCTCTAATTTGGGAAAGGAGAGACTTTGATATCTTTGATAGGCGTGGCATGTTATAGTTACCCATCTACTAGCTGCATTGTTATGCATCCTAATTTGGAGTAAGTCACTTTGTGATCATTATTATAACGACTTGATTCACATTTTATTAAGTCTTTTCAAGATCCTATTTTGAAGATGGACTGAATTGGTTAAGAGAAGTCTCTTTGATTGTAATTGTTGTTCGGACTTAGATCGGTTACATGTAACAAATGATCTCATGAGAGGAGAATGTAATTAAATTGTTATTGTCACATTGAGGGAAAGACCTTTTGAGCGTTCAAAATGATTTCTATCATGGATTATTAACGATTACAAGATATGTGAAAAGTTGGTTAACTGGATTATATGGGTTAATTTAAGTTGTGAAATACATACATGGCTATACAATTTACTTTGGCCGTACAATTTACTTTCATCGCTGATCATATATTTCGTATCTGGTTGTTTTGAATCCTTCTTGTTCTTGTAAGACTTATTATGTGTTGCAATTTTCTTTTTGAAAGCAGATGTGTCTAGGAGGACAGATTTGAAGTGAACTTTGAAGTTTATTGATTTTTGTCACGTTTACATTTCAACTTTGTTGCTTTGTAGTTCTGGTAAGTGTCAGATAATTCACTGGAGACAAGGTCACAAGGATGAATGCAGGCCAGCAACTAAGTTGGATGCTAGTGAGGGAAGTGAATGCAGTATGCTAACAGCTTCACATAATCAGTTTAAGATGCAAGTGAGTAAATTTAATGGTTGTTCAGATTCCCCACAATCGCTAAATGATTCTGGATCTTTAAGTACCTCGTTGCCTCGCTTCTCTTCTTCTGCCACTCATAGTGAAACATCATCTGATGCTTCAATCCGTGAGGTTCTTGGATCAGAAACTGCTATAAGATCAGATAAGGTACCTTCTGAAGATAATAATACCGATATGTGTAGAACTACCTGTGATTCTGCTAATATGGAGTTAGCAAGACCATCTCCATTGGATTCTATTGATTGTTCTGTAAATAAAATGCGTAGTCCCAACAAGATAAACAAGATGCAATCTAGTAACAGTAGTGATGGCCCATCTACATGCTTCATAGATGAAAAAACTTGTGATGGAGTTGATGTGTTGGAAGAGTTTGTCCCAAGTGCAACTAAGCTGAAGAGTTCACGTTCATCTAGTTCTTCAAGGACACCATTATCTTCAGCCAATTACAGGGAAAATGATGCACAGCTATCCAGGAGTAAGGAGAGGAGATCCATGCCTTTTAGGGGTTCAGATGACCATCAAATATTAACTGCAGAACAACGTTCACTTCCATTTTCTCTGTCTACGAAAACTGGGAGTTCTCATGCTTTGCCTTCTGAAGTTGAAAACATTCCAATACCTGCTAGCAAGGGTTTGAAGACATCAGTACAGAAATTTGTACATCAGTTTAGAGCACCGAAGCAGTCAAACTCCTGTGCGCTGGATATTAGAAAGGACTCTATTGGAAAGTATTATCACGAGGTTACTAGTAGATCTTATTTAATTTATTTAGTACTGCAAGGTCTTATTATCTTATAATATTTTTTTATTTTTATTTTTTCCTTTTGTCAGGCCGTATTTTCTCCCAAGCTGTTCATGCAATTATACTCTTGCAGCGATGTGCAACTTCGTCCTTTTGGCCTTGTGAACTGTGGAAACAGGTAATATTTTTGTTGTTTCAGCTCATTAGATTTTAAGAATGCCTAAAATACTATTACGGTGGGTTTGCAATGGCTCGAAAAGGCGATAGCTATAATTATGCTTCTTCTTGTATTTGAATTTAGCATGTTCATATTATTAAAATTATTTGTTTTGGTGTTCTAATGTAAGTATTCCTTCTTGAATTTGATTGGCTTCTTTATTTGGTCCTTCTTGGGTATGTGTTTGTATGTCTTATATTTTATAGTCCTTTGTGTTTCATTTTTTGTTAATTTGTCACTGAAGAAAAAATCTGGTCACTGAATAGACTTCAGGTTTTCTGCACTACTTCTTGCTATAAATTTTAGCATTGATCAATTGTAAGTGCTTCAAATAGGCCACAAGATAAATGGACTCTCTCATTAATTTTTTTCTGGGTTTGGGGTGGGGATGGGATTTGAAAACATGGGGAGTATTTAAATAATTTATTGTCAATCAATCTTTTGTAATCTTTTTATGTTTCTTCAAAAAAGTTTCTCATGAAAATTTCAAACTTCATTTGATTTCTTGGAACGAAAAAAAAAAAAATCTTGTCTTTTTATTTTTATCGTTCTTTAACTACTATAAGTTCACGACACAATTGAAGCATATTTGTTGTGTACTCATAATTTTGTTCTTTGTGTGCAGTATACTTACTTGTGGCCTATGGTAAAATTTTCTGGTCTTTTGTATGTATTCAAGCATGTTGATATGCTCGTAGCTATTTTAAACAAGGATATATTAATGGCCTGACATTTTATGCCAGTCGCATGGCATTCTTCTAATGCAAAATTTTGGATATTAGTGGCTATGTACTCAGAATTTAGTGAAATCTGCTGTCTATGAAAATGGACTTTTTAGGCCTCCATTTTTCAGAATATTTTAGAATTCATATCCTATTATTTAAGGCAACATCCAAGTATCGTAGAATTTTGGACTCGAGAAGGTTGAATCATAAGAAAATAAATATGTTTTAAAAGATTTTTCAGCTGATTTTGATTCATTTAATGCTGGAAGTTATACTAGTCTAGGAAAAAAGTAATATTACTGCATCTGCATAGAAGTTAAAAGGTAATATGACATAGTGCTGTTAATCTTGGTGTTGTTAATTAAAGAAGTCTGTTTGTTTTACACCAATTTTTATTGCTAGACTGCTTTTTTGTATTGCATATAAATTATAATGCATCTTCCTTTTTTCTTTCTGCAGCTGTTATGCAAATGCAGTGCTGCAGTGCCTGGCTTTTACTCGGCCGATTAGTTCTTATCTTCTTCATGGGGTTCACTCTAAAACATGCAAGTGCCTCTTTATAATTTCTACATGTTCCTTGCACGGTCTTGATCTTGTGGGTCCCATTTTTATCTTATCATGTGTAGCTACAATCTCAGGTAAGAAGCAGGATTGGTGTTTTATCTGTGAGTTCGAATATCTTCTTCTGAAGGGACAAAAAATGGAATCTCCTTTGTCTCCGATTGGGGTACTGTCTCAAATACAAAAGATTGGAAGTAATCTAAGTCATGGAAGAGAAGAAGATGCTCATGAATTTTTAAGGTGGGGAAGGTTATCAGTATGATGGGTATGCTTTTTGTCTAGAATTTTGAACTTAATATATTGATCACGATTTTCTGAGGTGACAGGTGCGTGGTAGAAACAATGCAATCCATTTGCCTTGAAGAAGCTGGGATTGCAGGCCAGTTAGATGAAGAATCAACCCTTGTAGGTCTAACTTTTGGCGGTTATCTTCGTTCAAAGGTGCGTCTTTGTGATAAGCTGATTTCTTCTGATCAACCATCTTGGTTTAAGCATACAAGTTAATCTGATTACGTAGCAGTTGATATCATTATTAGTTCTTACTAATTAGTCTTCAATAGTAAATTCCAGATAAAGTGCATGAAGTGTTCAGGAAGATCAGAGCGGCGCGACAGGATGATGGATCTTACTGTGGAAATAGATGGGGACATTGATACTCTAGGAGAGGCTCTTGTGCAGTTCACGACGTCTGAAACCCTTACTGGAGATAACAAGTACAAGTGCAGCAGGTGTACTCATTTTCCTAATCGTCTAAACCTAGTAGAGTTTGGCACAGTTTTTGCATCTTTAGTTTTAGTATTGTGCGAAGCATACATTAAAGTGCTTTTCTTCATGCATCCTCGTCGGTCATTGGTGTTGCTGATATTACGCTGTTCTTTTTTATATTTGTTATGCTAGACATTATCTTTATACAACTTTATGGGCTTGGGAATTAAACCTATGACTTGTTTGTGCTTGTGGTTCTTACCTAATCCCTTTGGAACTATAAAATTCCAACGTTATAGTAAACATGGGATTGACTTGTACTTATTATATGATTTTTACTTGCGTTAATGGATCCTGTTCTCTGTCATTTGCAGATGTAAATCATATCAGAAAGCTAAGAAGAAATTGACAGTGCTTGAGGCTCCTAACATCCTTACAATTATCTTGAAGCGATTTCGGGTAATTTATTATTAGGAAGCATTGTATTTTTTATGCTGTAAACTATTTTTAATCTTTGTTCAATAATATCCACGGCTTCTACTTCTCGCCCTTTATTCGTGTTTGCAGTCTGGCAACTTAGGGAAGCTGGATAAGCTAGTTCAGTTTCCTGAGGTTCTGAACCTTGCTCCATTTATGAGCGGAACAAACGACAAATGCCCCGTATATAGTCTTTATGGACTGGTTGTGCACTTGGATATTATGAATGCTGCTTACAGTGGTCACTATATTAGTTATGTCAAAGATTTCAAGGGAGATTGGTTTAGAGTTGATGACAGCAGGGTATGTTCTCATGCACCTATTCGAAATTGGCCTTTACTTTGCTATACTTCAACTTGTTCAGTCTGAGAATTAAATTTTGGCTTCTCAATATTAGTGGATTCAGTTGTTTTACATCCACTGGTTTCAATGACATCGTTCTTGGAGGAGGCTGTCGCTTGTTCAGAATCGTAATGCCTTTTCATTTAATGGGTTTCAGGAAATTCACTATAATTTATCTTAACTTTTGTTCCCATTACCAAATGTAGAGAATAGAAAATTAGAAGTGATTCACAATGAAGTGCAGCCATCTGGTCCTGACACCAGCCAGTACTCACCATTGCCCTCACTTTTTTCTCCTTAATTTACTGCCTTCCCTTCTCTAAAAACCAACCCCCGGTAGGATGACAGACGTATATATGCACACATTCCCTTACCACCAAGGGGATACTGGATTACCATTTGTTTGATCTCTCTTGATTTGCACCACGAGAAACTAATTGTCAAAGCTATCGCAATAGTCAAAACAACTGTGTCCTTGGTTCTTCCACCTTCACATCGGGGTTCATATTCATCGTTAGATTACCATTCTTTGTGAATAGGACGCTGTTGTAATTTGCTTTCTCTTCTTCTTGGGGGACTCAAGATTTGTGAACCTGTTGTCTGGCCCCAGTGAACTTTTAAATGTGAAGGTAGACGTGGCTGAACTGGCCACAAATAGCTGCTGTGTGTGTGACTTTCCCTGGCACCTCTCTCATCTGCTGTTAATGTTGTCAGAATTTGTTGATATTAGAACATCTTGTTTTGTTGCAATATAGATTTTGAAGTTCTGACCATATCGGTTGAGAAAGAACAAAGTAGCAAGACTTGCTGTAGAAGGTGTACATATTATAAATGCCTGATGATTCGTTGTGTTCCGACTTGTAGGTAATCCCTGTGGACTTGGAGATAAAACACCTCTCTCATCTGCTGTTAATGTTGTCAGAATTTGTTGATATTAGAACATCTTGTTTTGTTGCAATATAGATTTTGAAGTTCTGACCATATCGGTTGAGAAAGAACAAAGTAGCAAGACTTGCTGTAGAAGGTGTACATATTATAAATGCCTGATGATTCGTTGTGTTCCGACTTGTAGGTAATCCCTGTGGACTTGGAGACTGTTTTATCTGAACAGGCATATATTCTCCTTTATTCACGGTAATTCTAACCCGTAAATTGAGTTCCATTAAGATGGGGTTTCTTTAGTATTTGTTTCAAACAAGTATAGAACTTTTTAGGCACAATCCACGAGTTCCATCTTTGGCGAGGGAAAGCAGTGTGTATGCTGATGGGAAAACTAAGAGGAACTTGGAAACCGTTTCTTCGAGTAACAGCGGAAAGAGAAGAAATTCAAAGACAAAACTCCCAATGGATCAGAGCACCGATTTTACAATTCATTATCAGCGGTCTCGAAGATACCCGATTTGGATGACTCCCGATGATTTCACTGGCAAACACAGATTTGATACCAAGGGTTTGAGGCAAAGAAATCCTTTTGTGGACTCATCAAGTGATTGTTCTTCAATTTTGAGCATGTCAGATGCCAGTTCATGTAGTACAGATAGCACCAAGGACTCTGAGTGCCGATGACATTTCGGGCTCTATGTTTGGACCTAGTTGGTATGGTTCATAATGATTTATATAGAGACGTCGATTCATCCTCGAGCCAGTAAACTGCTGCCAATACATCGGTAAATGTGGATTTGAAGGGATTCGGAACAGAATGCTCATATGGCATACAGAAGCAGCCCAATGAGAATTTTCTGAGATGGTGGTGCAGTACTGGACTCGACTGTACGGATATAGTCATCTCTACCAAACAAGCCATGGAAAGAATTCCTGTGTACACTAAGACAGCTGAAGAAAGTAGATAGTTCATAACCGGGTTCACTAGTTCATGAGTAAGTCGACTAGCTACCCTCTCAAAAATTATTGTATTCGCCCTAATGGGGAACAAGTAGAGGAAAGAGCAACTCGAACATTTTTTTGGCGTTTGAGTTGAGATAATTATAAGTTGTAAATTGTTGAGGTACTTTGTATTTCAGAAATTGGTTATAATATCAGCCTTATCCCTTCTTGTTGCTTCGTCTTCGCCTTTCTGCTTATTTTTGTTTGTTGAGTGGCATATTGATGTAGTTTGATCCTACAACTAAAATAAGGCAGTCGAGCCTTATTATACTTTTATTTTCTTGCACTTTTAAGTCATTTAGTCTTCAACTAGTATTAGGGCTTATAATTTTTCTAATTTTAATTAGATTATGATTTTAATTCTGTTTAAAATTAGTCATTATCTTTAATTCTTATCATTATCTAGATTTAGTCGTCATCTATAAGTTTAGTTATTATTCAGATTTTAATCTTATGGCAATTAAGGTAATTTGAATTGTTGAGATTTCACCAATTTCTTAAATTCTCATATTCAAATGTTTGGACGCTGCAACGATTTTTTTGGCGTTGTAACAAATCAAGATTCCTGTAAGGGATAATTGCAACAGCGGTACTAAAGATTTCATTCATTAGCAAACTTTGTTCAAACCTTTAATTTGTGCCACCCATGATACCAAACCTTTCATTTTTGCTACCAACGGTACCAAACCTTTCAAAATGTCCGTAGTTTCAGTCCAAATGGATAGTTTCTGTTAGTTTGACCGTTAATTGACTAAATAATTGACTTTCACAATAATGTTGACTGGTTTTAAAAGGTTAAAATGGTAATTTAATATTTTTTTAATAATAAAATAACCAAAATCAAATAATTAAAATTAAAAACTCATTTCACCTTTCCAAATATGGGAAATCAACCTCTTCAAATCTTTGAATACATGGCGTCAAAAACATGTTGCCCAATTATGTAGATCTATGTAGGTCGAATTAGAGATTTGGACTTAACAACCGATCAGAAATGGAGCTTCTCGATAAAAATATGGATTTCCTGTTGAAATGATTCGTCGAAGAAACTATCTTGACCAAAGAAGAGAAGAAGAGATAAGAGATTGATGGTGTGTTTCAGCCACATTATTTTGAAAGAATATATTTTGAAATAGTAGATTGATGGAGAATGTGTGTTTGAAAAAGAAGGAAAAGTTATTTGTGTGATGAAAAATATTATTTTATCGAAGAATGTGGTTGAAAATAAGTAGCAGAATGAGAATATGAATTTTAATGTGTCTCAAACAGGGGTTGAAAAGTGCTTAGGGATTTTCTGTATGATGTCTAAGGAAGTTTCTGGTAAGATCCATTTTTGCTGCTAATTTGTGGGGGGGCTTGTGGGGGTCGCTACAACCTATGTGTGGGTGGATTGCGTTGTCGGCACGGTGGAGGTTGGTGGATGTTGGTTCGTTTGGTTGGGGTTGGATGAGGGAAGGTAATGATAAGTGTGTGGGGTTGGGAAGAAGATAAATTGTTTCGGATGAAATTTTGGGTTTCTGATTTCATGATCAATAAAGATGAAATTTTGGGTTAAATGCATATGCAGAGTTTTTTAGAGTCACTGTCATTGCAGCATAGCGCACATTCGGTTCTAGGGACTCAATTCCAGAGCTTGTTGAAGCGATCTCAAAGTTTCAAACCCAGATTTGCAGATTTAGGGTGGGGGTGGAATGTGATATTAATTTAAATAATATAATTTTGGTTATTTTATTATTAAAAATATAAAATTACTATTTTAACATTTTAAATTCAGTCAACATTATTGTCAAA